>JAECUM010009881.1:0-20510 GCA_016617855.1 Megalonaias nervosa
ATATATATATATATGAGTGTGTGTGTGTGTGTGTGTTTGTGTCATAGTCTACTCGTAAAATCTTCATTTTGGGTCAGCCTTTGCTAATTAAACATCTACAACTTAATAACCTGTGATGACTGGTAAGGGGAAATTTGGCACACAAGCTATTCAACCTGCATAAGACGTACAAATATCCTCTTGTTTCTTTGTGATATTTTTAAGCATCTAAATTACAGTCAGGTCTAAACTTCCACAACAGAACGCATGTCTATATTTAAAATTAAGTTAGAATTTAATAAACTAAAATTTAAGTCTAATTTAAAAATGACCGATGAAATGTCTTAAGTACCGACTTGATTTAAAGCTCCAATGCCGCCGATTTTTTTTCTTCAGAAATTTCACCATTCTTCCACTGTAACTAAAGTTTGTAACGAAGGAAATGATTTGTAAAAAAAAGCCATCTGACATAAACCTTTCACTGAAATAAGCAACATGCTAGTATTAAACGACGTCCAAATACTCAGTTTGAAGACAACCCCAGCTGTTGCGGATTTCCATATTAACTGGTAAGAATACGACAAGGACATGTAAAAAAAATAATGTAGTTGTGCCTTTAAAGAAAAAAATACTCGCAAATACTAGGCCGAGTACTGCATCGTATCAAACGCAAAATGAGAATTGCGCTTCACATAAGGATCACTTACCGTATCCAACATAGCGTGATGTTGGCTTCTTATGTTTACACCAGTGACGTCATCCAGTCTCGTGTTTTAGTTTTCGACTGAAAAATCGGTTGACCCACGGATGTCGCCGATCAACATCGGATTAATTCGTACACATGTTTAAAAATTGGCCAGGTGTCTCGGTTCAAGGGAGATTTATATGTCTCATAATGCGATGAAACGTCCATAACATTATCTGGTTTTAATGGAATCCAACCACGTTTAGGACCAATGTCTTTCAATATTCAGTATTATTCAGATAATTTGGCATATACGACTTTTCGCACGTAACGGCGATATTGGTGCTTTAAGATCAACATTGAAATTTACTCTGGGTTTTCCTGAAACATTTCTTGTCCCATGATTCTGAAAGGAGCAATGTCGTATAATGTTTTCTGAGCTATATCTAGTCTCGTGTATATGACAATTATGGCTATTATATTGTATAAACTTGTTTGTATCCATTTTCTTGGTTTAATTCCTGAAAAATACGCAAAATAAAATGTGTAAAAAATAAAGTAATTGCGAACTTAAGCCATCTTCTCGTCACAGTGGCATATTTAAATGTTATTTTTTTAAATCGGGGTTAACTATATCTTCAAATACGAAAACGTGTAGTAAAGATTTTATCGTACCTATGATTACCATCTAAGAGTCAATTGTCATTGTTTAACCATTTACATAACTTTATTTCATCATGAAGTGTATATATCAGATTCATTCATTTCCCCCCACCCCCACCCCCATTGCAAAATCTTTAGAAAATGGTTAAATAATCATTTTAGAAATATACCAATTTACGGACAATTTTCCTTTACTCGTAGCTAAGAGACAGACAATGGCTGGAGTTTTTAATAGTTTGAAATTTGATCACTACGGTTACATGAAGGGGACCACAGTTAATTGACGATTTGCACATACAGCAAAAGTACAGAACATTACTGCCAAAACAGAGATTGTTTTGAAAATCGATGAGATTGGTTTAATGAACAGACTTGTAACTGATGGACTGAAGATAGAAGCCGAATTAATGAAGCGTAAGCAACCCAATTTACTTTCAATACAGTCCATCTGGATCCTTGAAATACAAAAAGATTAGATAATTGTTCAACAGGTGTTGTATACATCTGTCACAAGATCGGAGTGGGATTTTATCGATAATTTACTGTTGTAAACTCTCCATGCATTTACATAATGAATGAGCTGTCACTGAATTACTTTATCTAGCATGGGCCAAGCTTTTAACTAACCTTGATTAAGCTAGTATCTGGTAGAATGCAGTTCCTACCGCCGTAGGAGTCTTATCGTGAGGAGACAGAGCCGGTGATGCAACAACTATTAACTTTGCCATTTTTATGTGCACTCGCAGCTGGTCTGGTAGTTGGTTATCACATCAGAAGTAGTTCAATGCAACTCGAAATTCAATTAATTCAAATTAGTCCTGCTGGGTCCAACTCGAAGAAACCATATAATTCTTGGCATTCATGGGCTCGTCTTCAATAGTGAGTGGTCTGTGCCGGCTCTCTGGTGACCAGAAAGCTTTGAATGACAAATTTTTCTATAGATTGGCACTTATCCTACCGCAATGGATTTAAGCCGGTCTCAAATATTTTGTGACTCACTGCAGAAAAAAAAGGCCCCATTTGAACTATTAAAACTATGGCGTCCATAATGCTGCATATCGATGGTTTGGTATATTCAGTTCCTTTTTCCTAATTTCAGCAGAGTATGATCGTCGAACGAATAATGAACTGAATTTAAACGTGTATGAACTACATCTGAATTAATAATGCATAACGAAATATTGAGTTTCGATCTTCAAGACTTCCATTAATCTCGTTAGCAACCACTGTGTGTTTGTTTAGAATGATTAGACAAGGTTTTATTTTTGAGGTTTGAACAAGTTTTTAATTTTTTGTGAATCTCGTCGAAGTTATCTCTGTCCCGTGTCGTACAAACTCTGTTTTGCATGGTGCTTCTTCTGTCGACAATCTAACACCACATACGTATGTACACTCTACTACAACTGAAGAGACTTTGATGAAATAATTGCTACGAACGTTAGCATCGGTATGACTAACAACAACACCTAAGCATATAACTGAGGTCACCTACGCTCAGATTGCCTGACTTTGTGGGCATTTTCATGATGTTTTATTTATTTATGTACAGATTTTGATATTTTAGAACAAAAAGTCTGTCAATAACATTTGATAGCACAATTGGAACAATTTTTTGCAAATATCAATCAGATAATATGTGTTTGAGATCGGTTCACATTTTGAAAGCCATAGAAGCTGTATCTATTAATAAATGTTGATAAAACTTGCCGTGTGAGTATAACTTCGTCTAGAATGAATCGGCGCTTTTAAAAAGGTGGGAACTGGACTCAGATTTTGTAATGTTCTTACCTACCTTGGACATTATTCATGAATATATTTTTAGAAGACTTGTTATCAATAGTATTATATCAGAAAGATCCCAGTCAATACATATATAACATCGGAGCCTATATCGACCAATTGAGTGATATATTAGGCCCATCTATGCCTAACCATTTTGTGTATTGGCTGGCCTTGATCTTAGCTTGATAGCAATTGATTTGTACGTCAAAGTTGTTATCTCCTTGCAAACATTATTAGCTGTTGTCTCTTTGTGTGGAGATAATGAACCTTGATTTTTTTTAAAGGTCAAATAGCTCAACAGTCTTGAAAAGTTTTGCTGTGGGTCTTTTTATCACATTTGGTATATACGGTAATACATTTGCATGGATTCCATTGGTGGCGTCCTAACAGGAAATGAGAAGGGTAACCCATCTATTTTCGTTGATGATGCAGCCATAATGGCTTGAAAAACCAGCGGAGCAAATATTAATAATCGTGAACTACCTTGAACATTTATCTGGGATAAATAAACAGGTTGTAATTCTCACTTTTTTATTTGCCCGATAATAGCTTCAGGACACTAAATATAGAGACTGGGGCATTATATTCAATTTTATGTATCATGTAATTTTCATGACAGATAATGATCTTCAATTTTACATGCCTCTATCTTTAATGTGATAAAAGAACATGCCTAAAAGGAGTTGTATTAATAATACGAAATTTGCACGGATTTCTTTGTGTGACTCTGTGCAGATGATAACTATTCCACTCCAGAAAGAAAATTGCTGAAGAAAGAAACGAATCTTAAGAATAGTATTTGCACTGTAATTTAAATAGAAACGACGCTAGTTGTCAGTTACAAAAGAAGATATCTCTAATCTACGTAAAACAGCATACTTGTATTGGCATATCGCTGGATATAAAGAGCAATTAAAATTTTGACAGAAATCTAGCTCATAAATAGCAGGAGTATTTCAATTTCAAATTTACAAGATTCAAGTTGAGATTGCGAGACCGTGTCCAACAAGTTTGTTTAGGTAAGATACTTTACGTAAGTACGCACACCAGGAATCATCTGATATAGCTTGTATCATTTGCTTACTGATCACAAACACTGAGATAGAGAAATGATAAATTAGGCTGATGGACGTAATGAAAATATAAATTATGCCTATATCTTTTGTTTCTCTTATTCGAATTTATGTCAAACTGCTACAAAAATATATTCAGATGTCACATTAAAAGTTGTTCAAAGCTTTACATACACACGTGTGTGTGTGTGTGTGTGTGTGTGTGTGTGATGAATCGACTAATTTCAAATACAAATAAATTTCAAATACAAATAAAAATTGTAAACAAAAACTTAAGCGTTCAATATATGCATGAGTAGTCTGTTTCGAGATTTCAATTGATCATGTAAAGGTTCTTCGAGTAAAACATGAAAATAGGATTGTTAGATATACATAGAACATACCCGTACCTGCTCACATAGTGGTTTGTAGAATATTTATGTATAGGGTTTTAAGGCACGTACCAGCACAAGCCTGGCAATTGGAAAGTTAATTTCTAACCATTTAAAAATGGTAAAAATGGTAAAAATGCAAAATAGAAATGTAGGAAATGTTGTCAGTACAGTTCACGGAAGCTAGTGACACACATCACCTCCTGCTGTGTAAACCAGTCTTTTATTATGGCAACAGGTTAAAATAAAAGGAGAATAAAGTCTTACCATATGTTGAAAATTTGAAGACAAATATATGATCGAATTTAAGGTTAGTATTTGCAACGACACCACAGGTGACAAGCTCTGAGCTTGCGCGATACATTCACAAATCACCAGTAGATTGTACAATCTTTCAAGTTAGTAAATATGGACTATTTCAGTTCCATATTTACAAAATTTATGTATGTCATCAAAGATTATTATCATGTTTATTTGCGTTAATGTATTCTTAGGTGCTCTCTTTACTGTTATCATACCCTGCAGGGAAAGCAAAGACCTACAAAAAACGCGTCTAGGCGTTTTCTCATATAGATCGGTGATCATTCATTACACATAACAATTGTATATCTAGTGTAAGGATCAACACTTGCGACTTTAAAAAAAAAAATAAAAAGCCATAAGATTCAACCTCGTGGTATATATCAAGTAAAAGTATGTTTCGAAGCCTATCAGCCATAATTTTGCTATTTTGGAAAATGGGAAATGAAAAATGTCCAGATACCTTTAAGTACGTGTAACCTGGTAAAAGAATGTAAGGACATTATGGCATGTAAGTACTTGTACGTAATGTATACAGAATTCTTTTATTACTTTATTACTTTCATACAGCTGTAAGTGAACACCAAAATCGTACGACCCCTGTAAAACTGTTTGCATTCAATCTATTAATCTTTCATCTCGCAAGAATGAGTACCCTTGTTTAATCTGCTTTCTCTTTAATAACAGTGTCCTAATTGCAATGACGTTGCTGCGGATTTGCCATTTCTTACCTGGTTGAAAGGGTCCCGGGTCTAGTTTTATAATGCGCCCGCTTTTACATTTCACTTACACCTCTGTCCTTATTGGCTCGAGTATCGGCTTGACCAACATGAGTATGTGAGAAAGATTGGAGGTAGCTTCCCGTGAGTTGGTAGTTCTTCCAGATGCTTTCCGTGAGGGTGACATTGGCATCGACATCCGGTTCAGGACTGATGGGAACATCTTCAACCTGAGAAGACTGCAGGCTAAGACCAAAGTCCAGGAAGACACCATCCGCGACTTCCTCTTTGCTGATGACTGCACTTTGAATGCTGGTACTCAGTCTGACATGCAAGAAAGTATGGATCGGTTCTCCAAAGCCTGCACAGACTTCGGACTCACAATAAGTACGAAGAAGACCGAAATCATGTACCAGCCTGCACCCTCAGTCACCTACACTGAACCCAGCATTACCTTCGATGGACAGAAGCTCGCTGCTGCTGACAAGTTCATTTACCTTGGCAACACCTTGTCGCGCACAGTCTCCATCGATGAAGAGGTCACTCTCAGGATTGCTCGTGCAAGTGCAGCCTTCGGCAGACTTCACAATACTGTGTGGAACAGAAGAGGAATCAGCCTGCCAACCAAGCTCAAGGTGTACCGCACAGTAGTACTGCCCTCCCTCTTGTACGCCTGTGAGACATGGACGGTGTACAGTCGCCATGCAAAACAGCTGAACTCCTTCCACATGCGCTGCCTTAGAAAACTGCTCCACATCAAATGGCAGGACAAGACTCCTGACACAGAAGTCCTCCAGAGAGCAGAGATGACAAGCGCCCATGCCATGCTCAGAAGGTCACAACTCCGCTGGGCTGGTCATGTCTGCCGTATGCCTGATGAGCGCCTCCCAAAGAGACTGTTCTATGGGGAACTCGCTGAAGGCAAGCATTCCCGAGGAGGCCAAAAGAAACGGTTCAAGGACACGCTCAAAGCCTCCATGAAGTCCTGTGGCATTGACCCAGACAGCTGGGAGCAGCTTGCCGAAGACCGCGCCGCCTGGCGTCACCAGATCAACTCAGGCGCAGCTGCATTTGAAGAGCACCGGATCAACGAGGCCAAGCAGAAACGCCAGCAGAGGAAGAGCAGAGCCAGCGCCGACCTTCAGTCCATCCAGCCCCAGGCAATTCCCTGTCCTCATTGCCGTAGACTCTTTAGAGCACAGATTGGCCTCACCAGCCATCTGCGCACTCACAGACCAGCCCAGATCTGAAGTCATGGTCGTCTTCGAGACCGAAGGATGAACATCATCATCATCATACAAAGTGTATACTTGGTATAAAAAAAAAACAAGAGTCATCGTAGACTTCCATGCTCTGAAGTTGCATAAACAGTATTTAAATGACACTCTACTGAAATGACACAAGAGAAGCAAAGCAGAAATTAGCAATTCAACAAGTTACTAACTTGCTAATATAAGTATATTCTCCATTACTAATGAAGGAATCAAAAAAAGTCAGTGAGGCATTTGAAACTTATAGACTATGCTTTGAACTTATGCATTTCATGTATTTAGTTGACCATCCTACCGAAACTACTCAAGAATGGAAAAACAAAGCATCAATTAGGAATGCAGCATGTTAAAAACTCACTACAACCAACTCCACTACAAATGGAGCAAGTGAAGAAAGTCAAAGTCATGCTAACCTGTAATGACCTTGCAGAGGTCAACAATAGCGTGGTGTGGTGTGGTCTTAAAAGGACAAAGTCCCTAAAGGTGACAAAATCACTCAAATTTGGCAGAAACTGTAAAAAGAATGTATACAACCTACAACAGACTGATTCATCCACAAAATAAATCCAAAAGGAATGCTGTATGAGTCAACTGGAACACAAAAATGGCTTGGATTGTTGGAAGATAAACTGGATGATGTTATCCAGTACAGCAGGGAAGCTAAAAATTAGTGATGCCAAGGGTAGGTACTGGGTAAGAGTTATTGCCTTTGTCTATTGAAATAGACAGAAAAAGATGATTTTTGTCTTTTAGTAGGGCTGGATTTGCAATGTAACAGGCTAATATTCCTAACAGGATGTAATTAGGGAACATATTCAATGGAGAAAAAAAAATTTAGGGAGAAGGAAAAATTGAACAAAGGGATGTAACTATGATTGAAGTTTAATTCAGGATATGACTAATGCTTATTTTCTAGTTTAAGCTTAATTTAAATCTCCCTGGACCACCAGAAAATGGTTTTGGACTGACCTGCCTATCCAAATAATTTTTAATGTAATCAACACCACATTTTATTCCTTTATTAACCCTATAAATATTCCAAAATAAATCTATGAATGTAACAAAACTGTAGAAAGTATCAGAAGAATTTGTCTTTGCAATAGTTCTACCATTTGATGTCTTCTTCCTCCTCCTGTGGCATTTCATACAGGGTGCCTTTCTGTTTTAGACTATTTAGACTTCCCTTTAGGTCAAACAGCACCAACCTGGGAGTATATGTCACTTCTCTCTGAAAAACAACCAGCTATATCATATAAAATTTGTCAATAAACATCATAAGCTTGTCACATATATAAACATTCTTTTGTAAACATGTGGCCCTTGCATGATGATGGTTATATCACTGCAAATTATATTCCACATGCACATTGGCGGTTAAGCAGTTTGACACCAAAGTTTATTTGAAAAGTAATGCACTGCATTCACCTTATTATTAATATCAATATGGTTTACAAACTCAGTGCTTTCGTAATATGTCATTCAAACAGGACTCGAAGAATCTGGGATTTACAAATGCTTACAAGGCATTTATGTTATATATATTTTGGGCATTACAAATCAACTAGCCCTACACCATGGACAAGCTCATATTTGGCTCAGGCAAGCTCAAGTGTGCAAGGTACTCTTTCCATTTGAAAGTCAGAAAGAAATGAGAGAGACTGGGAAAGTGAGATGGAGATTTTGTTGTGTTCAGTTCATAATGCTTTAGGTTCTACAGGTTTTATATTCTGTTGTTCACCATAGTACACACGAGCATCTTTATTTAGCATTTATATGTACCACATTCTTCTACTACATAAATGCCCCAAGTCCCCATTATTAAAAAAATTACGTTTACACAGTTCTGCTTTTAGTTACCCTATCTTTCTTCAGTTCAAATTCCATCACAAAAACCTGTCTCTCTTAAATGTCTAGATATTCCCCAAACACAGATATCTCTATCCACCCTCCCTCTCTCTGTATCTGTATGCATGCATGTATGCATGCATGCATGTATGTATGTATGTATGTATGTATGTATGTATGTTTATCTTCTTCTAACTATATATTCATTCTAACCAATCCTTTTCCCAATCTACAAATATCTTTATTGATAATTTTAATTATCTTTAAATGGTTTTAAGGTGCAAATAAAGATAAAAAGAAAACAGAGTTCATTACTTGTCAGTAAATACAATGCAGCACAATTTCCAGAAAACATCCCATATTTTTTGACATTATTTTTAAAAAAATGTTTGTTGTGATATTATGTTGTCATATTTTGGGGCAAGCTCAAATCTATGAAGGGAAAGTTCAACTTCCCAGTCAGCTTGCCCTAGGGTAAGTCGACTTGTACAAAGTTTGTAAAGTCCTGATATTGCTTAGATTTTGGCAGGTAAAAATGCTGATCATAGACTTGAACAATATCATGTACTGGTACATTTTAAAGCCTTGCAAACTATACTGTAAATTTTATAAAAATGCATGTAACAGATTACCTGATCAAATGATTACTTACCTTTATGTCAAGCCTGTTATGAATACAAAAAAGCTGTCAAAATATGTCCTTGCCCAAGTTTCACTGAATATCTCAAATTATCTTCTTCAAATTGTGACTTTCAATATCTTTCTTTTATTGCTTTTAGCAATGATTCTTTTCTTTTTTTTTCACAATATCCAGCAGGCACCAAGGATTAAAATACATTTGTAAATTTTCTTTGAAAGAGTCTTGCCTTTCCTCTGAGGAAATCTGAGGATTTACTTTAATTTGAGATTTGAGGAATTGCTCAACTATTGTTTTAAAAATAAACAGGTTTCCAACTGTTCAGTTTTAAAACTAAAAAGTGATTTTGCATCCTTTCCACTCTTTCTGTTGCTGTTGTTGCTTTGGGTTTTAATGCTTTATCTCAGTGCATGATAGGCTTTACATGGCAGTGCATGATAGGCTATATATGGCAGTGCATGATAGGCTATATATGGAAGTGCATGATAGGCTTTACATGGCAGTGGATGATAGGCTACATATGGCAGTGCATGATAGGCTTTACATGGCAGAGCATGATAGGCTATATATGGCAGTGCATGATTGGCTATATATGGAAGTGCATGATAGGCTTTACATGGCAGTGCATGATAGGCTATATATCGCAGTGCATGATTGGCTATATATGGCAGTGCAAGACAGGCTATACATGGCAGTGCATGATAGGCTATATATGGCAGTGCATGATAGGCTATATATGGCAGTGCAAGACAGGCTTTACATGGCAGTGCATGATAGGCTATATATGGAAGTGCATGACAGGCTTTACATGGCAGTGCATGATAGGCTATATATGGCAGTGCATGATTGGCTATATATGGCAGTGCATGATAGGCTTTACATGGCAGTGCATGATAGGCTATATATGGCAGTGCATGATTGGCTATATATGGCAGTGTAAGACAGGCTATACATGGCAGTGCATGATAGGCTATATATGGCAGTGCATGATAGGCTATATATGGCAGTGCATGATAGGCTATATATGACAGCGCAAGATAGGCTATACATGGCAGTGAATGACAGGCTATACACTGCAGTGTATAGGCTTATACATGGCAGCCAGTATAACTGATGGAGGTAAAACCCGGGAAGACCTCAGGAAGAACCAAAGACTGACAGGAAGCTACTGACAGATTTCTCTCATACACACAGTGGATGAGCTCATGATTCAAACTCCACTGTCTCTACCTCTAATACATGTAAGAATGTTGTTTGAAAGAAAACTAACAGGATCAAAAAACAAACTGTCTCAATCTGAGGGGAAATTTTGAGAGATTTTGTGAAATTGGGTCCAGGATCCTCATTTAAATACATATACACTTAAAAATGTCTAATCTAATCTCTGAGTAATCAGAATTTTGGCTGGTTTTGGATGCAGTTTTCTTTAAGTTTGATCCTACATGCATTTAATTTGACACTAAGTGCACTTTCATCATTTATAAATGTTCGGTTCCTCCATAGTCAAGTTGAACAGACTTATTCTCCAGTAGTCTGGTTGGAAAATAAAAATCTATTGTTTTAGTATTCAATATTATATAAGATATAACAGAAGAAAAATTAGAAGTGTAAGCAACTATCAACCATACTCCTCACATGACTAAGTAAGTAACTATCAACCATACTCCTCACATGACTATAAATGCTTTGGCATATGTGAAAATCTATCTCCGACATGTTGATATCTTTACTTTCTAAAATGTGTGTCCAGACCAGAGACAAAACAAAGGAACTGTAAATCCTGATGTTTTTGTATACCATACCCGGGGATTCTCCCCCTCCCTGAAAAGTACATCATGGTTGACTTCTTTGGGAAACGACAGATCCTCAGGGTTATAAACAAAAGTGGATTCCTGAAAATATAATAAAAAGAATTTCATTCAATAATTTGGAATAATATGCATACAAAATAATTAAAGCTGGGAACAGCATTAAGTGCAGATAGCATGCTGTTAAGCTCATCTTGTTTAGTTTATATAACACAAATTGGAGAGCACATTCTCTGCCCATGGCATAAAATCTTGATTGTCCTTCAAGTTTATCGAAGCATGAAATGCTGAGATGTCATAAAAATATGACATATGAGCTTATGTTTTTATAGAACATGTATCCTGCAGAACCTGGTGTCTCACCTGCATAGATGCATTCCAGATGTATCTGACTCATACAAACTGACACACAAAATATAAACACTGCTTTCCATTACACCAGAAAATGATTCCTTTGTCTCACTATGTTATTACAGATATGGAAATTCTCAATACTGGCACCAACAGTGAAACCATATATTATCAACCAGGATTGAAAAGGCAGTAATTAATGTATTGTCTCCAGGATGAACAAAGACCCTGTTCTTTGAATCGAAACATTTCACATTTCCTTGACCATGTGTAAAGGTGATTCATGTGAATTTTATGGTTTAATATACCAATATCCTAAGATTTAATTGCTCTACCAAAATTCTTCCACATCCAAGGTAACAAAAAATATATTTAGCATCTACAATAGACATAGTTTCTGAAGTTGGGGCAAAAACAAATAGGTGATGGTCAATACATTTTGTAAGATAATTATCCTACATATTAAATTTATCACAACTGAATCCTGTTGTGCCACGGGTCTGGATATAGCAGTGGTTACGTACTGTATTCAGTTTAGGTCTGATGCATGCTCCTGCATGTCGTACAAAGTGACTAATGGAGACAGAATTACTTATTATAATAACCTCAGCATAGATAATGTACTTTTGTTGCAGTGCCATAAAATATCAAACCAACAAATGTAATACCCACACGTCATAATAAGCACACTCCCACCCACTCATTGGAGGGAAGTGCCTGTTAAAATTTTACTAGACTGGGGGTTGGCAATCTTTTACATAGTGTGCCACTTTTTTCCAGATTAATTACACAATGAATGAGCATGTGCAACCTAGTAAGCACTGTTAAAATCAAGAATTTTGGCTGCCCTTCGCATGCCACACAAAACCTCCTGACGTGCCACCTTGTGGCATGCGTGTTATAGGTTGCGGACCCCTAAACTAAACCATCATAATTTCATTGCAAACTACCGCCATGCATGCCTTTTGTCTCATTGCCACTCACCTTTGTGGGTTAAACCAGTCTCAAAAAACAATTCTACAATGTGTTTTCTTGGGCAAAACTATATTGGTAGAAAGAATCAACCACCAAAGTGGAGAGCTCTCAATACAAACAAAGACAGTTCACTGTTCTAGTAATATTTCTGATATATATCTATCCATTATCTTGTTTATTTTTCTAAAGTGCAACTCTAACTCAAATACAACAAGTCACCCCTTACTTTGTGCAGACAAAAGAATGCACATGTAAAAAAAATTTCACTGCACAAGACTTTTTCTGTTCATATGGATAACTCTGATGAAGTGGTTCTTAACCCATGGTTTGCAACACAAACCTGGGTTGCCATGCCATGCTGAGTGAGTCACCAAGATCAACATAAATAATCTGAAATTTCCTATCCATGTGATTTTTTTTAGCATTTGATGGGTGGTAAGGTTAACACCACAAACCTAATCTGGGTTACCACCCAAAAGGTTAAAAACCACTGCTCTAAAGTATGGAGAACCATCAAGTCTGAAGACTTATTGTCAATCCAGCCATATATTACTGTAGGTGCACTTGCTTCCATGTTTTACCTTTTTCCATCTCAACCTGTTACCTCATAAGAGTTCTTACATTTGGTCTATAAAATGGAATGAAAAGTTATGATGATAAAGACAAACCCACAACAAAATACTGATGTAAAAACTTAATACATGTATATTCAAGACTGAACCTCCCCCCACCCAATAAAAATCAATTCAACTGACACTAATATACTTATACATATCCCTTGGATGACCATGGCTCAGTTCTAATCGAGCAAATCAGCCTTCTTTTTCAGAGACACCCCTCCAAACATCTATCTAAATGAATCCATATGTCAGAAAAACTCATTTACACATATTCTACCACAGGCTGAATAAAGCACTGAGGTTTAATGCTCATACCAGTCTTGGTGCCTGCACAGGTGTTTGATGTTTTATACATAAAATTAACAATGAAAAGTTAAGAAAAAAGAATGTAATAACAATGATGTTGCTCTATACGGAATGCAGAACTGCATGGAAATTCACTTGCATAATTACAGAGAAGCAAATAAGTTAATTTATATGAAAAAATAAATGTACAGGTATCACAATATAATATTTTTGTTATTTGCTAACAAAGACATTCATTTCAAGCAGAAGCTTTTGGCCCAACTGTGGGAATCAGACATTGACAAATTTAATATTACACCAAGAATTCATTGTGGACAGGGTCTTGTACATGCTGGATAAATGACATTGCAAAGATATGCTGCCTTACAACTGCACCCATAGCCAAAGTTGTGATGATGGCATTGCATATTCTGAATGGCATATCTTGGTTTCAGCACCACTGGTCAAGTTTGCAACAACAGGTCCAACAAGGGAGCCAACCTTCTGGAAGGTACACTCATTTAGAGCAGTGTTTTGGATGCCATACTCTTGGCAGCGACAACTTGCTGAGGTGATCATGTAAACACAGCCTTTCTGCCACTGCCTGCAGTGAGGGCTGACAGTACTTCTGATGATGGCTGCCTTGATAGCTTTGATAGCATGTGAGGCAACGGCTATGGGTGCTGCGCCAACTGTGGTCTGTGTACACGAAAAACTGGCTGGTGGGTACTTATGATAAATACTCTTAAATTCGCTGCAGGGTGCTGATTGCTAGTTTCAATTTCTGCTGCAGATGACTGCAAGCTAAAATATAAATACAGCTTTTCAGCCTCTAAAATACTTACAGTGGAGAACAGTTTTGCATATAGAGACCAATGGTGAGCATCTTGTCTGTGGTTAAGCAGGTTACCATTCTGGTTGGCCAGCAAAAAATGCAGTTTATTACTGCAGGAATATTTGCAAGTAGACAGGTAGGGCTGGTGCATATGTCAAGAGCCTGCCCAGACTCTGGTCCAAAGAAAAGCTATTGAGAATGAAGTCAGGACTAGCCTTATCAATGATGCCAGAGTTTGCATAGAAACCAGCAATGGCATCACATGAAACATATACAGAGATCATGGTGGTGATCTGCACCATGCCAAGCATGATGATGTTAGCTTTTGCTGAGAACTTGCATTTGCTGGGTCAACTGTGGTGGGCCATCCCAACAGCTGTGTACAGGCCTGAGTTTGTGATGTTGAGTCAGTTGGTGACAAAACTGTCCTCCATTGCTGTGGTAAGAATTGGCTCATTGGAAGGAATGCTAATTTGGCTGGTTAATGGTCTTTATTTCATAGGCAAACATTGTTAAGTTTACAACCTTCCAGGTGGTATCACTGTTGGAGGAAAATACAAAGTTATTGTTGACAAAGCAGATGTTGGGCTAGCTGCACTAGACTTGGAGAAATGCCAGAATAATCTTGAGGTCACCTCCCCACTGGGAACTGAAGAGATCATAGCAAACATGTGTGGTCCTGGGGGCTATATGCTCATGAATTATTTTGAGGCCGACTGAGACATCTTTCAGATGTCAAATGCCTAAAATGATATAATCCAGCATTTTTTGCAGGTGTCCACTGTACTAGCAGATGTCATAAACCTCATCATGAAGCTGTTCTATTAGCAATTCAATTATATAACAGTCCATGATATCATATTTTGGCAAGTGTTGGCAGATGCCGCTGCCCCAGTGATAACAATGGGGGCAATGTCTCAAGCCGGGAAAGAACCAATCAGTGTATTTAAGCAACTGACCAGCTCTTCTAGGTATCTGTAGTAGTGGACAGTATTAGCACTGCAAGCCACCCCACTGCTGCCATTATGCAGCTTTCACACTTCATTTTGATGGCTGTCAGGATACAGGCAGGCCATCAAAACATCTTTGTGCTTGATTCATAGATGATGGTGAGTTCCTGATGCTTAAAAGCTATTTAAAATGATGTATGTACACATACATACACATGGTGTGTTATTCACATACAGAACTGACTGAAGTCAAAACTCAATTGTTCTTACTTAGGCAATTAATTCATATTGCAAAAACCAAGAACTTCTGTATAATGTCAAATACATTTTAGTTCTTTAACATAACAGTTATTATAGAAAAGAGAATCAGAGTATTAATTAAATGATTATACAGTATATGACAGTAACAGACTTTTAAAAAATAAAAAGTAGACAATCAGCTCAAATTGGGAAATGATTACTATAAGAAAGAAATAATATTTTCCAACATCAGAAATTCAAACAAGAAAAACAAAAAACCATAATCTTAGTTTAAACTGTATATGTGTGTGTGTGTATGCATGTGTGTGTTTTGGATTTTTAACATAGCTTTAAAAAATTTTCAGTCATATCACTATGATGTCTGCAGTGTGAAAGTTTATAGTGATGTCTATCACTGGGGCATCATGCCACAGACATGTAGCATCATGTCCCATGCTGTTACATTATCCTGCGATCAGGCAGACCAGTCCTAGCACTAACCTCTTAATGCTGAGTGCCAAGCAAGGCAGTTGCTAGTACCATTTTTATAAGTCTCTGGTATGACTCAGCTTTGGTTTGAACCCACAACCTCCCACATCTGAGGTGGATGCTCTAACCACTAGGCCAACAGAGCAGTCTAAACTTTACTAACTCACATTCTAAAATTTCCATAAGCAATTAGCACAACAATCAAGAAAAATTTCAAAGAAATGGGGCCAAGAACACACAAAATGCAAACCAACTCGAAAAATATTATATAAAGCTGTTTTTATCTATTTTACTTAGCCCAAGAAAATTCAAACTATAATTCACAGGGGGGAGGGGGGAGTGTTGTTAAGGCTATGGTTTTCTTTACTCTTAGTAAATCAAATCTGTAAGTCTTTCAGGAGAAAAGCATACAAGTTATTTTTCATTATAAGGTATTATGTCGACTTTCATAGGTACCGTTTATAATTATACTTGCTTAAAAGACAAGTCCAACTGCAAACTGCATAGACCACATCTGCCATCGCATAATGCACCAGCAGTTCTGGGTCTGTGCAGTTTGGTAGGAGCAGTCAGTAGAACAAACATCACAGAACCTGATCTGCAGATGCATTATGCTATGTCATATCAGGATCTTTGTTGTTTGCAGTTTACAGACTCCACCTATAAGCAACACCATAAAATAATGCACAATAACTGTCATAACAAAAAAATGGGTAAATGTTTCAGGAATTTTAATATGGCAACAGTTAAACTATTTCACCAATCATATCAAGTATTTAAGAAAATCAAATGTAGGAAAGTTTTCTTCTGCATGAACTTAAGTCTTCTTATTATCTTTTGTAGTAGATGGCAAAAAATGAAAAGAACGTGGCTCAGTGTAACAACATAAAATGTTACACTGAGTAGTCATCTCAACCCAAACAGCAGATAGCAAATCAGCTGGTCGGTAGATAAATAGAATGCTAAGTGTGTATTGGAGCAAAATCAATATAAGACATAAAACAATTAACTCCAAAACAAATATCTATAACTGTATAAAGAAATTCTGATCTATTATTACAACACTGTGCAAAGTTTATGCTACTCTAAACTGAAATTATTCAGTTTCTCAAAGAATAATTTCTATTTTATACTATTGTTCCATTATAGATCACAAATGATTGATTTAATATTTAATGTGCATTATTTTTTCAAATGTTAATAAATTGTTCTACTGAAATCTATTAATCTTTCATTATAAATTTCTTTTTCTTTAAATCTGATTCACATAGTTTTTGTAAAGGAAGAATTTATGTTGCTTTAGGCCCAAAAATATGTTTCCTTTTTTTTAACACACACACACACACACACACACACACACACACAGACATATAAAAATAAAATGTAATTTTTTTTAGCATGGGGAAAAGTGCTAGGATCAGCATTGAGTAACAGGTACAGTCAGCCAACAAGAAAAAATACAAAAACTTGCAGGGGCCTTACATGAGAGAACAGACAGATCACTGCATTAATATATGTGCTATCTAACTTGCCCAAAATCCTGATGTAAGCATATATTCAAAGTCTGATCCATATCAGCATAGGTTCCAGAGTAGTAACTGATGGGAGTCTGATTGCATATTAAAACCAGAAGCCAACAGTCCAGCCAGTGATAAAAACTTCACCATCAGGAATCACTAATTAGAATAAACCTGTGGATCTCAGCAGGGACCTTGAGTCAATACTGTAAAAAGGCTTGGGACAGGATAAAGTTACATAAGATAGACTGCTCTGCCAGATTCGATTCAAGCCATCTGAGATATATGTAAGTACACTACTGGCCAGGGTCCAGTTCCAATGCCATGTACCACTTGTCACAATTAGGTCAATATATTGAGAACATATGAAAGTTGTTACATATTATGCATTCATGACTCTATGTCTTAAAATAAGTAACAGAAAAAGTGAAAATCAAATGTTTTGTAAATTTCAACAAATAATTTATTTCCCTAGAATACAAAGTGAAAATGTAAAAAGAACTCAGGTATTGCTAATTAAATCCCAAATAACCCCAGAATTACTAAAACAAGTCCTATTGAAAAAAAAGTTCTGAATAAACTTTTGTAATATTCCAAATAATTTCCAGTACTGAAGGTGTTGATGTGCTTGTATTGGCCTGCTGTCTATGTACTAATGTACCAGTGGCTTGAATTGTAATGATGTGCCAAGTCTTTCAATGAATTACAATAATACAATTCCAGAAGTCCCTGTTTGAATTCACTATATATCCCATTTAATATCTCTGTCCAAGAATACTTTTATGAGCACTTTGTATTTCCAGTGACTAAATAATCTGAATACATAATTTCAACCAAATTAAATACAGTACTGAACAAAACAATATAAAAGTGCCTGCTTGAATAATTAATTCCTAGATAAACAAGATTATAAGCCATCTACTTTACCTAGGTCACAATTAGTATTTTCTGATAATACTATGACCTAATGGAATTTATCCATTCTAGAGCATTCTGTTGTTGTTGTTGTTGTTGTTGTTGTTGTCATAGGATTTAATGCCATTTTTCAGCACAAGATAGGCTATACCTGGCGGCCAGTATAACTGGTGGAGGAAGAACCCTGGAAAACCCCCGGAAGAACCACCGACCCACGAGAAGCTATTGGCAGGCTTTCTCACGTGCCCACCTTAGCCGAACCTGAGACTTGAACTCACGCAGACAGAAGTGAGATGGCAGTGATCCGTAACAGTGAGCGCTTTAGACCACTCGGCCACTCGGGGCCCCAGAGCATTCTGTTACTAAAATTATAATACAGAATGTAGTATACATCAGATAGGCCAGGTATTTTTTTATATGGGAATTCCAATAACCTAGACATGATCCTAATATTAAAGCCACATTCAGAGAGAAAATATTAGCTATGTATTAGTTACTTACAGAATTTTTAAAAAAATCAATAATTATGGTCAGGTAGACAATGAACTTGATTTTGGACAAGATCAGCTTACAAGATACAATTTTACATAACCCATAGCATTTAATGAATTAAGAAAACCTAACAAACAATTCAAATTAAATAAACACAGCAAAGCATAACTAAGAAAATATCACTAACTGAATTAGTCCTACAATGTAAGATGCCTCCTATGATATTTGTGTCCATAGGCGACCTAAAAAAACATGAAATAATATAGGACAGGTCTTACATTTTAGGACTATATGAATCAACATTGATCAAGAGTAGTTCTTCAATCTTTGTGTGTGTGTGTGTGTGTGTCTGTGTGTGTATGTATGTGTGATTTGGATTTTTAACTTAGCTTAACAAGTTTTCAGTCATATCACTACGGTGTCTGGAGTGTGGCAGTTTATAATGATGTCTAACACTGGGGTATCAAGCCACAGAAATGCAACTTAATGTCCCACCCAGTCACATTTTCCTGACATCAGGTCGACCAGTCCTAACACTAACCTCTGAATGCTGAGCAACAAGCGAGGCAGCTGTTATTACCATTTTTTTAAGATTTTGGTATGACTCGGCCGGGGTTAGAAACCACGACCTCCTGCATCTGAGGCCAATGCTCTAACCACTAGGTCACTGGAAAGGTCAATTTTGTGGTAAAACGGCCTATCATTTTGAGTGCATATACCACGTCGGCCAATTCTGCGCACCTGGTAATTCTGCGGAATAATACGACATTCCTGCAAACACTGGATGATGTGTTGTTTTTGGTCAAATATCCAATTTGTATCAAGAAAGAACAATCATCCTTTTATGAAGGAAGTGAGATTCATAAAGTGTACAAAAATATCCCACATTTCTACCCTAAATGCATATGAAAATGTGATTTCTAAATGTCAACATGAAGACCCACTCCATGAACGTCTTGAACTTGTAACCCAGAAAATCCTATTTACTATGTATCTTTTAGAATCATAAAATAAATACATACTGTATTATAAAAGATGGAAATGTATACCTTGAAACAATACTGCATTTTAATCCAAGTTTCCAATTTTGCAAGCTGTCCCATAGTTTTATCGTCTGCTATACAACATGTCAACTTGCCACTAGAACTGGATTCTCAAGAAATTCCCCATCATAGTCTGTTTCTAAATTCTTCAGTATTATTTTTTCCATGAACAAGAAGTTGTAAACACATTACATCCTATTCATTGTTGGTTCTCTTCAATAGCTTATTTTTTTTTATTATAAAATGCTGAACTTTAATAATCTTTTTACAATATCAGTTTACTTTGCTATGCATCTTTTGCTATTTATTGGCATTGTTACATTGAATTCTGTAAAACCAGCTATAAACCTGACCTCATTTCTCTACTGAAATGCTCACAGAAACAGTCCATAGTCCGAGTAATAAACATTACATCTTTTCAAAGCTATGTGCAGAACAGGCCGACATATCGCGAGTCATGAAAACACTGGGGTGGTATCCAGTGTGTACAAAATTAATATTATTTTGAACAGAATATTCTGGTGACAACTGCCTCTTTTCAAATGGTAAGCACTGCAGTATTTTATTTTCATCAATCGGTCGAATTCGGTGTGCGTTTTGCTTCAGTATTCATGACAGAAACCTTAGGTGCGCAGAAATGACTGACAACATTATATATATATATA
>JAECUM010009882.1:0-106823 GCA_016617855.1 Megalonaias nervosa
TTAGAAAATCAATCAGTACATCAAGTATCGTATCTTTGCTATCATCGAGTAGCATCAACTGTAACTGGCCTGCAGCTCTGTTAATAAATTATTTTCTTCTAAAAGCTAATATATTCTTATATTTAATAAAGCAGTAAAAATGTTTTCCAAAATAACTTATTATTGCTCGAGATTTTAAGGGTTCCAGTTTATAAATTTAATTTCTATATACTCTTATTTATCATGGTAGCATGATTTATTCGGTGACCTTAATATATTCATTGATAATTCCATCATACCCTGGTGCTTTCCTATTTTTCAAAGATTTTGTTATCTGTTTCTTTTCATTACCTTCTCATTGTTGCTTTATTCTCAAAAACTGGTCCAAATGAAAAATAAGAGCATCAGAATTATCACCTTTGTTGCATGTTTGAATATGATTGTACATTGTGTCTTCAGAAATTGGAATATTATTTATGTCTAAGACTAATTTCATGCATAAGCCTCTCGAATATTTTTAGGATCTTTGCTACATATTTCAGATACGGTATCTTTGTACTGAGCAGGGTAGTAATTGCTGAGAATAAAACACCAGCGCAAACCTACATTTCAACGCTGTTTCATAATACTAAAGTAAACATGAGTCCATTAACCTACAAAAATATAATAATATGAAACATAACTCACGCAACTTGTTGGCTCAAAAGAAAGATATCCACCATAATGATGGTCACACTCTGACAGCTGGCCGTAAAATTACCCTCTCCTAAAGTGTCTGCTGTAATATACTTATATGCCTAAAGATGTAGCCCGGTGCAATACTTCGCACGAGCCGCGCAGAGGACTAAATCGTCTTTGTTTCCACGCGCGCATTAGGAGAAGAGTAAACTAAGAAATCAAACATCTACTGTATCCTAAATGTGTCATTCTGATTATCGAGTAGACTATGGCATAGCAGACGCATCATATCAGGTATTTCGTAACACCAACACTTCACTGATTTCAAGACATAAACTCAAAGGGATGACAAATTTCTGACTGGAAAGATAAATACTGTGCAAACGAGGCAGTTCAACATCCGTACTGGTGTGCAGTAAAAGGTTTTGTGAACTGAAAAGAATGTCAAAAACAAAACAAAACAAAATTGGATATGTCTTTAAACAACTATTTGATTAAATCCCAAAATATTGTATACAAAATAAACTTAAACAGTTGACAGGATTCTAGTGTATTTTTGAATTCTCATGCTTTCCTAATTTGATTGTTCAGGACTACATTCATATATTAGATTCTGTGCTATATACATTATGTACCATATTCTGTACATTTAACGCCAGACATATTTTCTGTCAAGTAAAATCATGAAACTGAAACTTAAATGATAAAGCAAACATAAATTATACCTCACTGTATGTTTATATTAACGTAGTATGATGATTGTTGTCGTTACTTATGCTATTTACAGTCCTTTATCAAATTAATTTATAGTTTCTTTGTATCGCTTATGAATGTAAGATTACAATTTTGATTAAGTCTGTTTTTATTATCATATGAATTTGCTATGCTAGAAAAGGTTTTCACATTTTTAAAATCTTAGAACCTGACAACCATCTTACCTTCTCATTATCAGTGCAGAATCAACTTGAAATGTATTCTTGGGAACAGTAATTAAATATTCCTACTGATTAAATACAAACGTTGCGAAATATCCTTGAAAACCCTGGGTTGGTAGAGGTCAAATGAACACAAAATTAGCCTTGATATACAATCGACAGCACACGTAACAATTTGAAAGTTTTTCTTTTAAATGTGAAGTGCTCGGTTTACTCATGGAGGGACTCGCTATCTTTCATCAACATTCTTGTAAAGTTCAACGCTTTATGAACTATAATGATTTGAAAATGATATAGGATATTAAATAAATATTTAAAAGTGTAGAAGCACGTTTCTCGAAGGATAAAGCCTCGACTGACAGCGATAAAAATGTGCTGTCGAGTCGAGCAGAATATGATGTCATTCGACTGAATGATGTTTGATTTGGGTCTTGTCTCATGCGGACCATGGCTGATTAGGACCAATATTTAGGCTGGTTTGGACCATGTAAAATATTATAGGAAAACAATGGAAAATACATACGCGGTTCATGTTAATATCTATTGCTGTTTTTCTACAAACATAGTAAGAAAACGTGCAAGGTTGATTTTGAGCGCTTAAATTTAGATCTTCGTATATTTCTAGCCAAATTAGAACAAAACTGATATGAGGTACTGCATATAGACATTGTTTTAAACCAACAGAACGATTCAATGTTAATAACAAAGAACATACAAAATTATTTTTTGAATTTATGTCGTTGATAAACAGTTTTGACACTTTTCATGAATCAAGCAAGTATGACCAACTTTCTATAGAAATAATCGATAAAGGATATAAATTGAACCATGGCTTTTACTGATTTCTCATGAAAATCGTGATTACCAAATAAATCTTGTATAAAGAGTTATTAATCAGTTAGACAATATTAAAATGCACAGTAGTGCTTTCGGTTAATTTTTATCTTGCAAGTAAAACATCGAACCAGTACACCAATTTATTTTATTTTCATTCTAACTTTGGACAATGTTGCAGATATTAATGAACGTAACTATTCCATTTAAAGCACATATTATATATGATAATAATAATAATAATAATAATAATAATAATAATAATAATAATAATAATAATTATTATTATTATTATTATTATTATTATTATTATTATTATTATTCAATATAACGAAAGATCAAAACGTTATCTAAAATCAGGAGTATATTTTGTGTTCTAGAAGGATTATACATTTAGTAAATTGGCAACGGTAACTGAAAATAAAAGTGCTTCAACAGGTTTTGTTAATTAAAGATCAGATGTTCTAACTATTATGGCTTGTAATTAAGGTAAAGGCGTGTTGATTAAACAAAGTATTAAACAGACGGCGATTATATGATGTTCAATTAGAGCAGTATCATTCAATTCAGCAATTAGAAATGTTCGTAAAATTAAATAATACATTATGAGTTCAGGAAATATATCATACGGGTTTTTAAATAAATAGAGACAGCACTGCCATTTTCCTCATATTATCATTTCTGTTATCATAATAATATATAATATTTGTTAATATTACTATCACAAAAGCTTACTTAGACCACTATACAACCACGAACAAACATTTGCTACAGGGATCTTTCATCTTTCTTGAGCGTGTGAGCAATTTGCATAAAATTCAATGATACATTACTACTTCAGAGAAAACCAGTAAGATTCAGTGCTTTAAACAAAGATTAGTAAAATATATTGCATCTTCCTAAAAGGATGCTACCACTATTTTCTTTTTTTAATATAAATAGCATGAGGTCCCATTAGATTAGCAGTATATGGACGTATAAGAGTAGATGTAGTATCATACTGTATTAAATCATAAATTTGACATGAACCCAGTTTCATTTTTAGTGTACACATTTTGTTTAGTTCTAATGGTATATAGTACAATATGTAGGATATAGATAAATTCTACATAAATTATACATGCATGAAATAAAGTGAATTATTCAATTTTGCACAAAGGCAAGTTATCCTTGAAAATATTTCACTTTTAATTGGCAATTCAAGACAAACAGTCTTACATTATTTATTTTAATTTGCACACAGAACAGCACCATTATATTGCGTAAACTCGGACTTTTGTTCCTTACTGTCGTTTTGAAAACAATAAACGTACTTGGGGATACAGACAAATGTCGTATTTGAAACAGCTGTAATTGTCCCATTTATATCTAATATTTAACGTAGAATCAGGTAATGATACAGTCAGAATTAGCCTGGCTTTTGGTTCGAATGAGCCCGTAATTTTGTCCGAATATGCCTTGTCCGAATCAGTCTGCTCCCAGTGTGGCTAACAATTATTCCTTGTTTCTAACAACAACCGACATTTAGAGAATTTCATTTGCATATTATTTGCTCTGATTGATACTACAATTAGAGAAATATCGAAAATCCATATAGTTTAGAAATCGGTCAGTGGTGGTCATATCTGTATGTTGAAAACATATAAACTTAAGCAGGAACACATGTTAGGAAGGTAATTTTAGAATATACAGTAGCCTTGTTCCAAAATTAGAATATACACTCAAGATATTCATACAGTCTCCAGATTCTTGTCAGTGTAGACCCTCTGCCATCCTTTAACTGAAATAAACAACAACCTTTAACCATAAATGGCAACGAACATTAAACTCACTTTGGAAACTTGAGTTAAGATAATATTAGATAAGATTAAATAAGATAATTCATTATCTTTCATCCATTTAAAATATATGACAGTGACAACACAATGTCTAATTATCTAATATAACATATTAACATTGAAAATTTTCATGCCCCCCCTCTCTCTCTCTCTCTCTCAATGGCCTTTTCATTCGGCCATTGTTTACATTGCCCACCTACACTGTATGATACAGATTATTAAATGTAACCTTAATTATTAGAACATTTAAAAGAAACTAAACTAATTTATTATGGATTTTGCTGTGAAAAGTCACATACCCTGCCTAGGAAGAACAATGTGCGTAACCTATTAAAGAGTTTTGACTAGGCACAACAAGTATTTATGCAACTGTTTTTTGTCAGCCACTTTCTAAGAGGGAATCGTAGCTTTCTTCGGAAAGCACGCGGGTGATTTTGCTAAACTTCAATGAGACATTAGGGCTTGTTTATGTCCAGACACAAAAAGTTGTAGCCATCCATTTATTTATAAGCATTCGTTGACTCATCAGTGTAGATGCCAGGAGTATTTACAAAGAAATTCAAATGTCTCCATATTGGATAGGAGGTCACTTTGACACTGAGTTCTCCTTATGATTGTCCTTTGTTGTGTACTGTTTAGATAACTTTTATCCCTATATCTTTAGTTTTTCATCAAAACCAGTTTTGTCAGCATCAGTTAAATTCAAATAATGCATATAGTGTTAACAATCTGGTCAGTATCTCGTTCACTCAAAGTAGTACTTAATCGGATTTGTCATGAAACTAAGGCGTAATTAACAGTAAAGTGTATGGCATCAAAAAGCGTCATTGTGCCGTAAAGGGTTAAGAAAATGTTTGCAAGGAGTCATGAAATATACAACTTAACATTGAAAACTCAGTGTGGGGTGTCTGAAATTTGGGTTTTGTTTATTTGAAGTTTTTTTCAGCATTAGGCATTATAATCATGACACAAAAAACAGATCATTTTAGTGTTTTCTATCTGAGCAATTAATTTCAGCTGTCAAAGTTATACTGCAGAAATGAATATTTTAATGGACATTTTAATACCTAATTCACAAACTTTCGTGTAAATAAATGTAGATTATTAGGATATTAGGACTCACCCCGAGATGCACAGAAGCCTATTCAAGAACCTTTCCCATAAGTCTGTCCATCGGTACATTATTTCACACTTCTCGTAGCCACCGTCTCCCTGCAAATTCCTGAAAAGTCATATTGACTAGTAGAGAGTCACTCCCTTCTGAGGACTCTTATATGCGTATATTGAAGTACATTTGTGGAAAAAACCTTTTTTGCAGCATTACGTAAATTAGCAAGGATTGTTCGATTAGAACCTAATTTGTCATCAATCTTTATATCGATGAGGCTTGAAAGAATTGTATTTTCAGCATTCCAAAATATTTATAATTGGTATACTGTTAATCCCCATCATTGCAACTTTGTTCTCAACAAATTTGATTCTTAGATTTTAACCAAATTTAACACACTTCTTTATTTTGATAAGAGCCATAATAACTTAATTTCTGTTTGTTCTTGTAGGAGTTTTTATCAACGACAGAACGCGACTGTACCTGTATCAGATTTAGAGAATCACATTTTGTCCGCTGGTTTTATCCACAAAGAGGCCTCTCAATTGTCACGTAAATTGTCAAAGTATGTACCATAAAACTGACCATCTAAGGATAGAAATAAACAAATTCGATATTATTATCGTCAATGAGACGTGGATAGATTGATCAATTCAAACAGAAAATATCTTAACACAGAATTTTCAAGCACCAGTTTGCCTTGATCGTAATATGGAGCTGGCGTGGCTGTGTATTTCAAAATGGGAATTCCCTATATCGAAAATAATGATTTTATTAATAGCAAATCGTGAAGACCTTCGGGTTGAAGTAAGACTTGATGAAAGAAAACTTTTAGTTTCAACTTTATATTTTCATGAACGATTCCATGATAATAGTTTGGTAGAAGTGTAAATTAAACAAGCAAAACAATATTGTCAAAATATAATCATTTTAAGGATTTCAAAGAAGACCACATGATGTCTAGTAGATGTAGAAATATTACAAATATCACGAATTCATTTAAATTAAATCAATCGAGCGATAAACATGCAATAATTGCTAATCATAGTTCCACATTGGTCTATTTAATAAAAATGAGTGACATAGGGGTCTTATATCGTTTTTGCAGCGACCATAACATTGTTGATTGTTCCACAAACATTATGGATGTCCGGCAATAGAGCTTAAATTTTAAAGTATGGGGCTATTAATAAGCTAACTTTGAATTTCACAAAGACATGTTGAATGGAACTGATTGAGAGTTTCCAATCTTTCGATAGAAGAAAAGGTTTGTAAGAGACCTCGTAATATATAAGAGGAAGAGCAATTTGCAATTCCCAATAAAATAACAACAATTAGTTCGAGAGATCTACCCTGAATGCACAATAATATTAAAAACTTTATTCGGCAACGGAAACAAGTCCACTGCTTGGATAAAAGAACCAATCTTTCTTTACACTCGGACAAATTCAGAGATATTAGAAACAGAGTTGCATGTACTGTGAGAAGCGCCAATGTGGAGTAATTTAACAGACTAGCTAGTACACTTCAAGATGGCAATATTGGTCCTAAATTCTGGTGAAATATACCCAACTCATTTCTGTGGCAAAACAGAAGGTCAGAATATCCAATTCTGATGCATAATAAACAATATTATCATCCTAGGCTTGATAAAGCAAACTGGTTGAATAAATATTTTTCTGAACAATCCTTGGTATATGACACCTCCAATACCCTGCCTTCTTTTCCTCTTCACGACATTGGTCTTAATAATATTCACATTAACATCATTGATGTAGATGCTCTTTCACATTTCAACATCAGTTAGGAAGGCGTTCCTGATAAGATTCACCCTAGGTTACACAAAGAAGGCACTCGCATTCTATTTCCGATGTTTATCAGAAATGTTCAACAATTCGCAACAATCTTCATATTTTCTACTAGCGTTGAAAGAAGCTATTGTTATTAATATGCATCAAAAGGGAGACAAAAATGTTTCAAATTATAGACTGATTTTACTATTAAACTGCTTGGGCAAAATATTTGAGAAATGTGTCTCAAACACGTGTACATTTATCTTACAGTCAATAACCTAATTAGTTATCTTTAATCTGGTTTTGCTACAAACGCCTCGGCGCCTTTACAACTATAAGATATATACAATACTTCCTGTAAGGCTATTGACGAAGACAAATAAATTTGAGTAGTATTCTGAACTATTAGTTCGGCCTTCGACGAAGTATGGCACAAAGGTTTAATTCTTAAACCAAGAATATTAGAATTGGTGACAGACTCTTGGAATGGTCTGAAACTTATCTCTCACACAGGATGCAAACAAATGTAATAGATGTTTGTACTTCTGGCCACCAACAGGTTAGGGATGGTGTGCTCTATGGATCTATACTTGGACCACTTTTATTTTTAATTTACATTAGTGATATTATTCAGTCCAATATAAGACTTTTTGCTGATGATACATCGTTGGCAATTAGTGTTGAGAACCCAACCCTGGCTGCTGATCCTTTGAACGAAGATGTACTTAAAATTAATTTGTGAGTAAGTCAATGGTTACTTGATTTTAATTCAAACAAACACCAAATCAATGACCATATCCAGAATATCTTAAAGAGAACATCACTCACAATTGTTAATAAATGACACGGTTATTAGAAACGTCACCACGCATCAACACTTGGGCCTAATTTTAAATGAATCCTTATCTTGGCACATACAGATACTGGAAATAACTACTAAAACAACGAAAAGGGTGGACAGACTGCGAAGTTTGAAATTTGAACTTGATAGACAGTCATTATAACTTGTTTATTTTAGCCTTATAATACCTCTTTTAGAGGATGGGGATATGATCTGGAATAACTTCACCCAGTATAAAATAGATGAAATAGAAAAATACAAACCGAAGTAGGTATAATTGTTTGGGGGCTATAATATCTACATTATATGCTAGAATTTGAAGGAGGCGAAATGGGAAAAAACGTTCAGAAAGGCACTGCAAACATAGAATAATAACTTTTGTAAATGTATCATGGCATGGCTCTAGGATGCATGTGGGTTTTGATTACGCCACGTGTCCAGGAGGTAAGTAATAAACAACTTCGTGATGGAACAAACCTCCAAACGCACTTCGCCAGAACTAAAAATCTATATGAAAGTTTATTTGTACCAAAACCTGTTACAGAATGGAATCGTCTCCCTATGAAAATTCAAAACAAACATTCTTTGCACTTTTCCAAATCACACATTAGTCGAGGAAATATCGCAATATATTACTATCAAGGGGAAAGAATAGCACAAATTATGCACACAAGACATGAACTTGGTTAAACGGCGATCTTTACAAACACCATTTGTCTTCATAGCAACAGATGTTCATGCGGTGAACAAGAAAGTACAGAGAATGTTTTGTTAGACTGTACAAAATATGTTCCTCTCAGAAACCGAACAATGGGAATATTGCCCCATTTCAAAGACATAACATCGCTATTAATGGCAAACCGCATGCAACCGGTTGAGGTCAAAGAGATGTTCAAGTTGGTCTATAAGTCCATAATTACACGGAAAAGATTTGCCTGATTTTTACTGATGTCTTCACGCTCAGCTGCTATATCTCCAGTATAAACATCTACCACCACCACCACCACCACCCCCCGCCAAAAGTGCCAACAATTTTATAAACAAAATCGTTCTTTTCTCCCTCTTCCGTTGATTTGCAAGTATACAATAAACTGTTTCTGATGTAAACACTTATTTGTTACTGTCTGACATTATTATAATATTGTATTTACAATTTGTTACTTTCAATAGCATGTTTCAATATTTGCAATATTATGCCTTTATTATTCACATCAGTTACATTATCAGAATAATTGTTGTTAAGGAGGAGAGAGCTCGAAATATGCTTATACCTGTTGCTCAATCCTCCAAGTCTCTTGTTCAATTTGATGTACATTCTACGATGACATATTTGGTGAATAAACATTATTTAAGCTAATTTACACGGCGTTTCTTACAGGAGTTATGGCCTCTGCTCATTCATCGTCCTGACTTGTTTATGCGGTTTTATTTTATAAAGGATTGTTAATATTCAATTGCACTTAGCATGGAAATAGACCATATTAATTTAAATTTGTTTTTCTTGCACTGATCTGAAAAATATGTATTTTTGACTCTATGCCAGTGTGATGAAGGGTGGTAATACTTAAGAAAGTTATTAAAATTTAAATTTATTTTTTCGACAATGATTAGGATTGGCAACACGATTTACCAGTCTACCACATTCTATCACAATCCACTACAATATATCACAATCCTCTACAATCTACCAAGATAACATAATAATATTATATTAGAACTTAATTTGGCACATCATAATAAATGGCAAAGTTGCTACATATGAATTTTCATGTAATTTTTGTTTTATAAATATATTATGTTCCTTAGATGTGGTAAAACGTCCGAGGTAACTTGCAGGTGTGAAATTCAGGATCCAGAAAATAAAAGTCACAAGGGTTAGTAATGCCCAGTGTAATCTGAAGGCGTGAAATTCAGGTCCCAAACCACTACGTGTCACAGGTTGTGTTGTTCTACCATGTGTCAGCAGAGTGCAATACCCTATAATGTTGTTTTATAACATTTCAAGGTGCTTTCCGGGAGTTTTACTACGTGTTTTCCGGCAGCCTTTATCAGCCTTTTTTCTCTGCACCTTAGTAACAATATTAGGTGAATCAAAACATTTAATAAACATGGAAACAAAAGTTGAAAAGGTTACTAAATGGATGAAAATTTGTCACTTTTACATCACTAACGTTTGTTATAATAAAGTCGTATTTTATCTTCAGTCTTTTCCTACTAAATGTAACCAGTAAAATATAAATTCAATGTTTATATTAATATTCAATCTAGTTACACGGACAAAGAAATACATCTACATAAAGAAACTACAAGTGTTTGTTTAATATTATATGTTTATTTTTTATTTTAAAAAATATATTGTAATCAATACATTTGCTTGTTCCCCTGCTGATATCTTCAAATATTACTGAATCCTCTTTCTGAGATTCTTAGTGCGGCATTATGGTAAGTAGGTTACTCTGTATTATAACCATATCTCACTTATAGCATTGGCAATTGCAATCTCGCCGATAAACATCTTTTGCATGTACTACTCCAGATTCTTGGTCAAATAATCGCTCACCAAAACTCTTACACAGCAGTGCCGCTCAGTTTAATATATTCTTGATCCGCTAGCTAACTATTTAAAGGTTTCAAATTACTATATCGTAAACAATAAAAAATCGTGAGCTAGGAAACCAATGACATGATTGTCCCGGAGGTACAGCAGTTACAGTCTCACGTTCAACTTTATCTTGCCCTCGACATCGATGCCATAGTCGATGATTTTAAGGCAATTGATGAACGCTGTTGGTCAGGCAGATATACGTTGCCGGCCGAATATAAATTCGTTAAGCAACTTCAGTCCTCGATGACAGCGTCGTCGGCTAACATCAACGACGACACCGTCGATGATAAATCGATGTTTATTACACTTGCAACTGCACTCCAATGAGTCAGTTCTGAGCTGTCATATGATAAATATGAGTCACGAAAAATTACAAATTCACGAGCTCGTTATCAGCGAAAGCTTGCTGAATCTGTTAAATCAAATAAATATGTATCTCTCCAGAACATTTTGATATCCCCTTGCAGATGCTAGTATATTGTTGGTCGTTTTTTAACAAAGTCACTCGGGTCGATCTCGATTATATAAACCGGATCTCAGCTGTGGCAAACTACGATTATGACATCGCAGATAAACGAGATTTGTCGGCACCGATAGGATGAGGTCACCAGGACTTTACGAGAAATACTATAATCTGTATCCTTGCTGGGCTTAGGATCCTGTGGATCCACAGAACTGATAACTCCCATCGATGGAGTCACATGTTAGGCAGATCCTACACCTAAGATGTGCCCTTCATGATGATAGTAACTGTCGGCTTAAAGTGGCAACAGAAAAATATTTGGTTTTCGATACTGACTGGCACTCAAAATCAATCAAGGACAAATAAATTCTCTCACAGAAGTTCTTAAGGGATTCACTGAAAAACTGGTTAAATGAACACTCCAGAAGTGCATTCCTCAAGTCATCCGAAATTGACTACAAATCCCATCGACCCAAAGGAAATGTTGGGGAAAAAAAACGGTTAGCATAAACGTCCACTTTTCATACAAATAAGACTAGTATTATAAGTTCATGATAATTTATGTGATGCAGTGTATAGTGAAAGTATCATCTGAAATATAAATTAGAGTAATGTGTTAATTGATATATTTGAATGAATGAATTTCTTGTATATATTCATGCTTGGTTCATGTGGCCGTATGCGGAGGCTACAGACTTATCAGTTCAGTTGATATAAATTGGGGGGGGTGTGTGTGCATTATTTGTATAATATTTAGAAATATTTCTGTATTGTATACATTAGATCGAGATATGTTCAAATAGTTGCTTTTGTGTATGACACCCATTACACCGATTTTGGCTCCACACAATGAATTTTCTGACATTTTATTTTATTGAAATAATATTTAGATTACTGTACACTTTGAAAGTGTCCGCCATAACCGTATACCTATAAAATACACTCAGGATCGCCATTTGTACCATTTTATACCGGACCATTGGGTTTTCAACTGGTCCGCCGTCTTATATCAATTTTTAAACATTATAGTATTTTCAGGGTCAGTAGTGGTTGATTGTGGTATTTTTATGGCCGATTATAATGGATTGTGGTATATTATAGTATTTTCATATTGTGGTAGGTGGTGGTGGATTTTGGTACATTGTAGTGGACTGTGGCATATATACTGGTCGATTGTCGTATTTTCTGCTTAATTGTAGAAGGCTGTGGTCGACTACAGTATTTTCATAGTAGACTTTGGTAAATCTTAGCGGAATATGGTAGATTGTGGTAAATCGTGACGCCCGATCAGGATGGTGTTTATATTATGATGCAGGAAATTGACAATGGAAGGATCCTCCACCCGTTCATCATTCCCATTATTGCACGTGCTGAAAGCCGCCAACCCATGTCGGAAAAAGGGTAAGTAATTTTATGTCTCCTTTGTGTCTCGTGTGTGTAACCATGGTTACTAGAAATAAGTAGTACACTTCTTGAGAATCCAGTCTTCTGAAGAACTAATTTTACTTATTAGACAATGTTTTCGTAATTCTTTGTGAATTGTTTTGCCCTTTTAGTTTAAGGAGTGAAATACAATTCTCACGTATCATTACTGAAACGTATATTGTTACCATATGAATTGTTCAACGGTCAAGGTTACTGTCCCGTATAATGTTATAGGTATTATCTCCTGTTTAATTAATTATTGGTTTAAACAAAAAAAGGAAATAAATGAATTTTGTCAACAAATTGTTACACGGATTGATTCTATGTACAGACTGGGATGGGGTAGTGGTGAATTTGGCGGTGGTGAATTTGGCGGTTCAGAGCGGTCGAACCAGACAACCTTTAGAAAGTAACTTCCTAAAACAAAGGACTTTGATGATTCAGAGTTCACCTGCTCATTTATTTGGATTGCATTGAAACTTGAAGTTTGTGGTCTTAAAAAACTGGAAGTCTAGTTTGATATATATTGCTTTGCACAAACTTGGTTGGTCATTTGATTTCAGGTTGCAGTCCGCGTTCATCCTTACCTGGTTTTTCTTATGTTTTATAGTCAAAGGTGAAGGTTGCAATCCCTGGATAGCAACGTATTTGGCATTTTATTGAATCCAATAATTACAGAAAGATGAAGAAGAAAACTAAAAAATAAATAAATAATAAATAAATACAATGTACCAATACAATTTCATAAACAAATGCTTTTATATTATGATCATGAATAGTTCATATTATATAATCCATTTTGGAACCAAGTATTTTTGAATGCAATATTTGATAACATTAATTAATCAATAGATAATTTGAACATGAAGGAAAGATATGAATCGGTTTAGTAGAATACCATAAAACTGCTATGAAAATGTCGGTTAGCAAAGGATTGAAATATTTGATTTTATTATATTGATTTTATTATATATTCCAATCATTTATAATCTTTTTCTACATAAAATTCGAACCTTCCAGTATAACACATCTTGGTATGAAAATTATTCTCAAGATTATGAGGATATACAAGTGATCACTGTTTTAAAATTCATATACCTGTTCTTAATTATGATTTGTAAATGTGGTATTTGTCAGATTTAAATGTGTCATTATTGAACAAAAGAAAATACATGAATAAAACAGAATCATTGAATAGAAAAATGTTGATGACAGCAAAGAGCGACTTTAGTCCAAATACTGATAGCAAAACGCTTAATAACAATATCTCGAAAATTATAAAAATAAAATTGGTGTTAGATATTGCAACTAGAGATTGGTCATTGATATCTCAAATATCATTATATAAAATTGTCTTTGATTTGTTTATCCATTTCACTTCCAAATAATCACATGAAGTAAAATGCAAAAGTTACTAGATCTAGTTTACATAATCTTTCTTTGTCAGACAATCAGTGAATGTGTCGTCAACAAAACTTAAGTCAAAGGTGAATTAATTTAGTTTACGCATTGTGTCTTTGTCGAACAATCAACAGAGTTATCATCAACCAAGCTTGTTTGGTCATTAACTTTTCTCAGTTGTTTAAACACTCTAAAACCACTATGTAGCCACTAAGCACAAGACAATAGAGAGCTTGTACTATACAACAGTCACTAGCCCCATATTTTTCTTAACTATTTTGTGACGCAGTGTGTCCGTGCATCATACCTTTAGAGCCAAATACACAAAACCCAGACCAAAAATATGAGAAAAGATCGTAGCAACAACTACTTTACGTTTATTATTATACTTTAAGACTTATTTGGAGAACTGATCAAAATCAAACTTCATCATCTGACTTCACCAGAAATAATTATATAGATAATAACGTGTTGTGAATATATTATGTATTTTTATCGAAAAAAGATAATCTTGGTAAACTGCAAAGTTTTGAAACTGAAAGTTTTAAAATATTCCTGACTTAGTTGAGGTCTTTTGGTCTAGAGATGTTTCACGAGATATAAAGTTAGTTTGACGAACAACTTAGTGTGTACCTAATATTTTGTATTATCGAGATGATGTTATACTTTGATAACAATCCAGTATGATTATATTGCATTAAGTTTGTATAATGGACCTGGTTGAAGGGTTTAGTTTAGGCCTAGTTTATTTTCAAATGGGACAATAATTATAGACTGTACTCTCAAATATGAAAGACTGTTCAAAACTGCTCAGTGTCAAATTTATAGGTGCACATAGTTTACTTCTCCACACCAGTCGTATTCAGTTCTATACATATGATATGTTGGGTGCGTATATGAGCATTCGTCTAACAAAAGCTGATGACATAACTTCACTACTTATGCTGTCTTACGCTACCAATTGATATTCAACATTGAATAAATGATAATCAGTCACACACCATGTGCATACCAACGGCTTCCAGAGAGATTGTTTACAAAAACGTTCACTTTTTCATAGACAATCGCCCAAATTAATGAATCCATTTCGTGCTGAAATTGTCTAAAGAAGTTTCTCTTTCTTCGTCCTTTCCATCAGTTTAATAAAACAAAGAATTTGTGAAAAGAACGTAGAGCATAATAGCCCCATCAGTATAGGCATAATAGGTTCCTGTGACCATATTATTAAGAAGATTGTAAAATCCATAATTTATGGATTCACCCATGTGGTAGGGGCATATATAGCTTTGTTCCATATGAAATATGTACATACCTATCCTTGGATGGGGGAGGTCGCGGGTTCGAACCCCGGTCGAGTCATACCAAATACTTCTAAAGATGGTACTAGCAACTGCATCGCTTGTCGCTCAGCATTAAGAGGTTAGTGTTAGGACTGATGCTAGGAAAATGTAAATGAGTGGGACATGATGCCACATGCCTGCGACATCATGCCCCAGTGCTAGACATCACTATAAACTGTCACACTGCAGATATCGTAGTGATATGACTAAAATAGTTTTGAAACTACATTAAAAATCCAAATCACACACACACACACACACACACACACCCTTGGATCTTTCAAATGACACTGTTAAAATTTGGAAGAGATTATTGAAATTAAGTGAACGTGTGCATATAATTCTGTCGTTGGGATCTGTACAGATTTTCCGGAATTATGACTCTTTTATTGGTTTTACGTTGATATACTATGTTTCATGTGCACAACAAGTCATGCAACTTTTGACAAATTGCCCTGAAACTTGGCAAGCATTAATGACTTAAGATGAATATAACATATAATTCCTCCTTACGGAAATAACTTAGGTTTAACTTATACGGGACATCATGGTCACTTATACGTTACTTATACTTTGCATAAGTATGGAAGTTAATGAAATGTTAGTCTGTACAAGTACAGTATAAGTGAAAATAATATTTATTCCATGCTTTGTGTACATGTAAGTCATTTATAGATGGTATAAACCTCTACCAGTCAAACATAAGTGGACGTAAGTTAATGGACATTTTGTGACTCACGTTTGAATGCAATAATATAATCCAAGTTCAAAAAAAAATTCGCACCATTTTGTCATTTTGAACAAGTGGTAGCAATAACAGCAACAATTAAAAAAAGATACTAAAGATGTTTTATTTAAAATATTTTAAGATACTTTGAAAAAATTAATTATTTAAATTAAACATCCGTATTTAATAAACTTAAAACAAAGCAACGTGTATGTATGTGTGTTTGTAAATTGCAAAATTGAGATGAGCATACACAACAGCACATTGCAGACACACCTTGTAACAAAGGTTTTTCAGCATCCAACCATATATTATCTTTTATAATTTCATTTGAAACAGCAGACATTCAACTATGTGTATGTATAGCCTATCTTGTGCTGAAAAATGGAGTTAAACCCTACAACAACAACAACAACAACAACAACAAAAACAACAACAATTACCTGTAGGTCATTTATAAGTAACATATTGGTTAAGGATTAGGATTTACATGCAAATTAGGCATTCGCTTATAAAAGTAGCATACTTGACATTTAAGTGAATTCTTAGCCATTTACGTACCACACTTATTAGTGACTTATAAATGATATGTACGTGAAGTAGGCATTTCACTTATAAAGGAACTTGTGATTCATTTACTACACTTATGTGTGAGATACCTGAGAAAAGATTGAATTCACCCTGAACTCAATGAATCTGCGCTTTAAAAAGCCACGACCACCCCCGCCCACAGAGATATATTTCCTTATATAAATACAAACCATCAGTTTGATAGAACGTATACATTAAATGGCTGATATATCGTTTTATACGTTCTGACTTGATAAATATCTCACTGATTTACATTTAAATGATAATTTCAGAAGTGATTCTATCACATTAACTTGCCTCTTTGAATCATCACATTTGAAACAGCGTGCTGAATATCAAATATATCCCTGAAATACAGCAAGAAAAGTGAAAACATCAAACGTAATTTATTTCCTAAGTAGTATATACAATTTTTCTTTCAAACGTACGTCTCTGGTCATCATCAAATAGACCCCCACAATATATATGAAAGCAGGCTTCTACTCACGGGCGGCAAAACGAAGTATTTTCTTCATTATTCAACAATAAATTAATTTCTAATATTTTATGAATCCCGTCTGCGCAATTAATCACACGGCTTATATATGATGAATGTTGATGAAACTTGGCACGCATGATTGACATCGGGTGAACGTATGCATATTGTTTTCATGTTTTCTTAACTCACCAGGCTCCCAGCCATAAAGGCTTATAAATCCCCCACCTAAATGTTTTAAGCAGAGGCCTCAGTGAACCTAACAGATCCACTTGAAAATTAATTCTTGCCATTCAGTCATTAAACAGGGCGAGTGGAAAGGCTATAACAGGAAACCTACGGACTCTTCCCTAAGGAGGGAAGCAGTTGGCCGTATGTAGTCGCACAGTGTCCTGATAAGTCTGTCTTCACAATATCCCAGTTAGAACTAGACTAGGTCTCATTTCAGAGACCTGGTTGGACCTAATAGATATAGCATGGGTCCTCTCCCCAAGAAGAGAGGGTTACCAGTTTTAGAAAGACTGGCTTGTTTAGGATACAACTCATTAAATTTTCACCCAGAAATCAAGTTGCATATGTGATCCCAACACATAATCAAATAGGTACTATCTCTCACAACATGAGTGTTTTAGAAGACTTGAGTTATGTTCACCTCTATATTTCTTTCCTGGGCACCCCAAACATGGTATTAAATGTACTTTCCATTGGGAAGACTTCATATGAGGCTTCTCCATTTTTAGTTAGCTGCGAGAAAACTGGACATCGTACTGGGACTCCCTTTCAGACTGGATTGCATTGGGATCCAAATTTCGTGAATACCTCAATTGATGGCTAAATCAGGACAGGTTTATGGCTGGAATTCCGATACATGCCCCAAAACTTTACTCTTCCCCATATATCAATGCCACAGATTTAGACTTGGATGCTTACGTAGAGCCTGATGGGTAGTCCTTCAGTGTTTGTGGTCTAGTCAAGAATATTTTAATACCCACGACCTAGAAATACAAGCTGGTTTAATGGATCTACGGGAGTCATCTATCTCGTAAAACACAGCCGTGTTTTGGTCGTCATGGACTACATGTCAGTGGTGGCCTACTTCCAACGGCAAGGAGGCACTCATGTGCCTTCTCTTTGCTTGGAAGTCTGGAAACTTTACAGGTGGATAACTTCTGCGAAGACAATTCTCAGGGTCTGCCACATTCCAGAAAAGTGAAATACCCTTCCAACAGCCTGTCTTATCCATGATGTGTAGTCCTCGCAAAATGGTCTCTGCACCAGTCGGTAGTAGTCTCCTTTGGCCTTGTGGGAGCCTAACGGTGGACATGCTTGCAACAACGTTCAATAACAAGCCACGATATTATTTCTCCATTTCCAGACCAGAATGTGTGGGTGGTGGACAGCTTCACTGGGATCTGAAATAGGGTCGGACCTTTAACTTTCAGAGCCAATAAAGTATTTTCAGCTTCATAAACCATTCTCCTATCAATACCTGGTTGGAACTTTTTGTTTGTGCTTTGGTTGTTGTATAAACTATCTTATTAACCTCTAAGTAATACTTCCTTCAAGAACCTGAGAGATCTTATTTCATGAGAATGTTCTAGATATTGTGAGTAAAAGAAAGTGACCTTCTCTACACTCCCAGCAAAATCTAAACAAAAACGTCGTGTGGTTTAGAGGAGGTGGGACCAAAAGTCCTATCAGTTATCAGCACCAGTTATGGCACGTCTACTTCTTACTTGATTAACCTCAGTATTAATTAAGGTCTTTTCCCAAATAAACTAAAGTGGGCTAAAATTACTCCTATTTTTAAACAAATACATATAAGTGATCCTGGAAATTATAGACCTATTTCTATACTACCAGCGTTATAAAAATGTTCGGAAAACATGTATCATAACAGGTTTATAACTAATTTGATAACTTTTCCCTTGTCCACAAGGAACTGTCAAGCTTCCGCCAAGAACATTCATGTGAAACAGCTCTCACAAAATTAGCGGATCAATGAGTAGATGAAATGAATAATGGCAACTTTAATGACGTACTATTTCTAGATTTTAAGAAAGCCTCTGAACTAGTTTCGCACGATATTTCCCTAAGTAAGCTACATTTTTATTGATTTCATGTCCATACAAGCAAATTGATTTAATTCATATCTATGTGACAGAAAGCGACGAGTCCATATTGGAAATGCCCACTGTACCCCCTGTCATATAAGGCATGATGTTCCACAAGGATCTGTCCTAGGTCCACTTCTCTTTCTTTTATTTATCAATGACTTCCAATCTGTATTCAACAATCAAATACTGACATGTTTGCAGATGATCCAACAATTTCTTCATCAAGTAGCAATGTCTATATTCTGGAATACAAAATAAGTTCAGACCTTGCACTAACTGTGGAGTGGTCAAAACTAAATAATATGGTAATAAGTGAATCTAAGACAAAATGCATACTTATGGGAATATCTGAAAAACCTTTCAAATCTAAAGAAGAAAGATATATCATTGTACGCTAATAACAAGTAGTTGAAAATGTACATAATGAGAAGCTGTTATGAGCAATCATTGACCGAAGTGTTAAGAGGGAAAACCAAGGAGACGATGCCAGTAGGTTGCTCGCATCTAAAATTTCATTGCTTAGTAGAATAAAATAACTACATGACAAAAAGCTCCAGAATTCTTTACTGTAATCCTTATATATTTCTAACGATTGACTTACTGTTCAACAATATGGCAAAATTGTATTAGTTCCAACTAGACAGAATTAACAAGGTTCAAATACGAGCAGCTCATCTGATTCTTGATGATGCATTGATGCATCATCATCAGAGCTGTTCACATAATTAAATTGGTTAAGAATTGTTATACTAAGGGTTTAACGCCATTTGTCAGCACAATATAGGCTATATATGGCGGCCAGTATAACCGGTGGAGGAAAAACCCTGGAAAACCCCGGGAAGAACCACCGACCCACGAGAAGCTACTGGCAAGCTTTCTCACGTGCCCACGTTAACCGAGCCTGAGACTCGAACCCACGCAGACAGAGGTGATTTGGAAGTGATCCGGAACGGTAAGCGCTTTAAGCCATTCGGCCCCGGTTAAGAATAGACGAGAGAATAAATTTTCCAAAGCAATTCTGGTTTTCAAATGTATCAATGGATATGTTCCATAGTACATGAAGAAATTATTCTACAAAACTATTATTACTGTTGTTGTTGATATTACTATTATTATTATTAGTAGTAGTAGTAGTATTAGTAGTAGTAATAGTATAAAGTCCATTCTGGCAGTCTTGCTGGAAAAGTCGACAAATTAATAATAACAGGTTATGAATTACTACTTTTATATAAGTTTTTGGGAGTGAAATTAATTCTATTTATGAAATGCTTACTTGATATTATAACTAAATTCCCTCTCCTCACCCCCGCCTCTCCCCAGTCCTAACGTCCTTTCAGTCTTGGGCCAAGTCAAAGTAGAATGACAGAACAAACTAAGGTATTGAACTGGGACTATGCTTAGTTTTATTCTAGACCTCCAGTTACTAACTGAAATGAGGGGTATTCACATTTTGGGGGGTTTAAACGTATGTATTGCCATAATCGGATAGAAATGGGTTTGAATTACATATTCTCACAACTTAGAATAAATCCTTCCCCTAGAATCGATATGAAATTTACATGGACAGTGGCAGTAAATTAATATGATTTTATACAATTATGAGAAAAGATACATGATTCAGGCAAGATGGTTGAGAGAGAGAGAGAGAGAGAGAGAGAGCGAGAGAGAGAGAGAGAGAGAGGGGGGGGTGTTAATACATTAATTAATTAATGAAAAATTAATGATCGTGGCAGAAGCTGGACATTAGTGCATTCACCAAATTGAATTATGATGCTAAAATTTAAGAAATTCATGTCTTTGTTGATTAAAATTAAAACTAGATGTAATTAATTGAGTAGAGAAATCAAACTGCGAATACTCCGTAATTATGTAAAACGTTTCGTGTCTTTAATATATGTTCGGAACAAGTCAAATAAATTATTGTTAACGTTCGCTGTAAAGTCAGATGATCCCGACAACACATTATTTGTAGTCAAGGAGATTATTTAGATTCTGAATAAATTTCCCTCGCTGTTCAACACAGTATTTGCAAATAAATATCCAATGGTATGCATTTTTCTATATCATCACCACAAGCACATATTGGACTATCTCTCCAATGATTTGAATATAAATCATAATGTAAATCACATTGGATAGGGGTCTATCGACAGTAAATGTGAATGCAAGGTAATAATAATAATAATAATAATAATAATAATAGTAGATAAGTATTACATATTTTAATTATTTTACCCCATAATTGTTAAATAACATTACATGATGGATACAAATTTGACTTAGAAATTTGCCCTTGCTGCTTGTATGACTAAATGTTATTTCCACTTAGTAAATTTTGAAGAACTACACTGGAATCAAATTTGTTTTTTGGTCTTTATATGAGGAAGAACTTGGTCAAATTGTACTCTGAATGATTTCCCTTCAAAGTTTGACTGAGTTTTGCCTTTAACCTCATCGTTTGATCTTGCATATTGAGTCTAGGTTTCTTGAGTAGTGCCTTTTTGATAGTTGCATATGTGTAGTCTGTGTAGTCTATATATGTTTCTATTTTGTTTCTTTAGAATATCCTACATAATGTACCCTTATATGGAGAACAGAGATCTCCGTCGTAATATTGACAGTGTTAATCTTGGAAATAATCTGAGTCCAAAGGAGTCCAATGAACAAATCTGGAGCCGTTGTATATATCAGATAGCACAGGCCATGGATTTCCTTCACAATCCTGATTCAGCGGTGAGGTATGTACTATGTACGATCAGTTTTATGTACAGTTTCTTTGTCATAGTTCTCCTGCAACTGTGAGTTTGGTGTTCCTGGTTTCATTCTCTGCCTTACCTGTTAAGATATCACTATAATGACTACCATGGTGCAGGATAACTCCATTTACCGTACAGGATAAATGTTAGGCTCCGAGGTTTTGAAAAATATACTCATGCACAAACTCAGACTTAGCTTGCAATTCTAATGGAAAATTGCTTAACAATCAGATATGAACATTTTGACTTGGGTCTGAATGTAAACACAATAATGTTTCATAACGCTGGAACTTACATTTGTAGCATTTTTAATTGGAAGTAAGTGGTAACCTATTCTGTTTATTAAGTCTGGAATAAAGAATAAGTAACCAAGTCTATGTCAAAATTTTTGAATTGGGAATAAGTAACTGGTTACTTATTGCAAACTGAATTGGTAGCTGGTTACTTATTCATTATTGAATCGGGAATAAAGAATAAGTAACTAACTTATTTCAGTATTAAGGAGATATGACTTTTTATTTTTATATTTTAAACTCCAATATTTTGCTTCTCAATTCGCTTTGGGTCAATTTTATCTTAGGCATCATAAGAGCTAATGTAAGCAAAATGATTGGCATTGAACAGTGGCTGCGAATTTAATTAGAAAAATAAAAGGACAATATTTGTTTCTTAATGTCAGCATTTAAAAATAAGAAAACTGCAAAATAGCTTGACCTTTAAGTCAAATTAGCTTCAGACATAGCCCTCTATATATCATCTTTCATTTGCTTCAACAATTATTCCTTGAAACTTCTCAAATATCACTAGACCAGTTTTGGTAAAGAGCATTATGTTACAAAATATTTTAAATTTATACAGATGATGCCGATGTGCATCTACCTTCAAATATGACTGCTGTATTGTAGTAAAGAACTTTAATTATGCCTTTTCTTCAAAACCACTGAACAGTTTTTGAAAGAACACACAATGGTATGAACACTTTCAAGTCAATCTTGATGATGACAATCCACCGTAAAATATGGCAGCAGTTACTAAAAATAGAATATCCATTGTTGCAAAAGGTAGATGAACTTTGAAGTAACTTTCTCTCCAAGATCTTGACCATACTTGACAACTCATCCAGGCATGAAGACCCTTACAATTTATGCAAAGAGTGATGATTATCCACTATTAGATATGTCCACCATTACTATCATAAAAGGAACAATCTTTTAATAACATCTTCTCCAAAACTGCGGAAAGAACTTGATCAAAAATTGACAGAAAACACCATGGCAGAACTTTTCAAATATCCAATCTACCATCAAATACGAACATTTTTGCTGAAGCATATTTCCGTGACTTCTACTCATAAACCACCCAGCAGAATTTGAATAAATTTAATTAAAAGTAACCTGCCATAGAGGGCGGTCAAATTTGTACAAATCATGTTGATCTACCATCAGATTTAGTCAACTGTAACAGGTTAAGAAAAATAGAAAATATTAAACTTGCCAATTCACCTATAAAGCATGGGAATGTATCCATGATGAGAACTATTGATAATCACCTGTCTTGATTATGCTAAGCATGCTGAATACGCCCTGTGCAGAAACATTTGAAACAAGTTTGAGTTTGCTTTAGAATCAATATTTCTAATATTTCAATAGAAAATAATGTGTATCGGGGAAATTATGCACCTATGTGAACAAAATTTATAATCTATATTTTGAAGCTAAAAAGAAATATAAAAATTAGATACGACAAGTACCACTCTACGTAGATGAAACAAACTGTGGATAAGATAGCTTGGCAAACGATTAAGTGCCTTGTGTACGATATTTATAGCGAATCTTGTATATTGTTTTTGGAAATAATTTGCAAAAATGAAATGCTCAGTATGCACCATCAATCAAAATATGCTCAATATATGAGCAACCGTCCTTTTCGGCAAACTGCCCTAAAGAAGGCTTTGCCCAACCAAATCTGGTATTGATTATGTTTCTTATATTTGTTTGACAAAAAGACTTCTAATGATAATTTTGGCAAGACGCTTTATAAAAGTAATCGAAGCTACTTGGTAGAAAAACAGAACAGGGCTTAGTGCAACCAGACCAGAAATGATTGTGTGTGTCTCTAATGCACTGCACTTACTTTTAGTTCAGCTGGGAGCTATGGTATCTCAGATGGTCATAAACGAGAAGAGCGTATGGGATGGTCTTTTTGTCCGTCGGCCGTTAGCACAAGTGTGTTATCACTGATCTTCCTAACCTGTTTAGAGGATTACCATAAACCCCATAAACCTTTACATATTCATTTATCCAGTGGTGCTGTAAATCTTAACTCTGGGTGAGTGCTCATATGAACATATGCTTTTCATTTAAAAACTTCTTTTGATGTATGGTTGGTCCTAGATATAAATGATCGCGATGTGAGATACAATATGGCCACCATCGCAACCTTCTTGAAAATAGTGTTATCTCTACTTTTCCTGAACAGAAAATCATATAGACATGGGGATCTCACCAGAAGACTTCTTATAATATTTAGTTGTTCCTAAATGAAACTTGCTCCGATTAGACGTCCTAATATGGCCGCCACGGCAGCCATCATGGAAATCATCTTTTCACTACTCCTCCTGATTGAAATGTTATATTGACACGCTGTTTTCACGAAAAGACTTCTTATGGTCCTAAATAAAAAGGGTGCCTCTCACTCATACAGTATGGCTGCCACAGTTGTCATCTTGATAAAATTTCGTTATTTCTACTCCTCCTGAATGGGATTCCTACTAAAAACCTTATGATGCCTTGTTGGTTCTATCAACACGGGTTTTTGACTAAAAAATATCATACCTAATTCATTGTAAAGGGATACTCTACAAATATTGTGAACGTTTGAGAGAGTTACAGGTGTAAAATGACATGCGCAATAGAGAGAATGTTGGGATACATCTATGTTACTTTCATGTACTGTGGCTGAAAATTGTACCTGCTCAAAAGGACAAAGGTCAGGACACCATGACTGAAAGAAAATAAATGGTTTCTGCACCACAACGTTAGTTCTATATCACAGACCTGCAGCAAACGGTGTAAGGAAGAACCCTATCCTTTCTGGGGTCAAAAGATCAAAGGCCAAAAGTAACGGTGACAAAATTAATATAAATGTTTTCTATACAGTAGCAGTTGTTCCACAGCACTTGTCTAACAAAAGGTTTTGGATGGCTTGCGCTTATGGCAAGGATACAGCCTTAGTTTTGGACTGAAAAGATGAAAGGTTAAAGCGATTGTGTCTGAAAGAAGAAAAATGGTGTTTATACAGTAACTTTACCGTAACATCACATATTTGGATCAGACTTTGTGGAGTACTTGCACTTGGGATAAGGAATAAGCCTGTTGATTTCGGGTTGATAAAATGAAAGTTCAAAGTCACTCTGTAATCGTTTCTGTAAAAAAAAAAATATTTCATCTAACTGCATAGACGATGATTAAATACAGTTTTCAATTAAGATAAATCCTTAGCTACTGAAACACTATTAACTGTGGATGACTTAAGATGACTTAATACAATTTTCTAATGATTACAGTGACTTTTAATTTTCTTATCATATTTTGTTCACATTTGAACTTTTAAGCGAAAAGTTGTTCAAACAGGACTTCTGTATTAGAGGCATGCATGTTTCAGAAACACAAATCTATTTCTGTGCATCTGGCCTAAACTGTAATATATTATGTTGTGATGTCTATCCATCACTCTATCTTATGTGGTTTGGTTTCAGCAAATTAATTCAAGTTGTCCACCTATTTTAGTTACCAAAATTTGTGGATGACTTGCACTTGGGATAAAAAAATGAATTTGGATTAAGTTTGGGTTCAAAGGCTCAAAGGTTGAGGTCGCTGATACTGAAAGAAGAAACAATGTTTCTGTAAAATAACTTACGTTATTCACAAGCTGCTGTTACTAAACTTTGTGACTGGATTGCAATTTGGGTAAGGAAAAACTTGGTCTTAAGTACAAAGGCTTCAGGTCAATGTAATTGAAAAGAGAAACAACTTATATATCACCCAGTTGAGCTTTCTCATGTCAGCTTTTACCTCTTCTTTTGAAAATAGCATTCAGCTACATTCGTGGTTACACCTAATAGATCTAACAGTATATATAACAACAAATAAATAAGACTCTTATAAGTATATCGCCTTTTCTAAACTTCCAAGTTTGAAAATGCTGGAAGTTGAGTCGTTATATTGACATCAACTTTATTAACGATGTGCTTTAAATTTCACTTGTTTAAAACGTTACAGATTTCACTTTAAGATAAATATTTACGGAATGAAGTGAGGGAAAAAGTAACATTTACTTTTAAAGGGGAGCAATTTTCCATCGAGACCTTACTTCCCGCAATATCTTACTGGATGAAAACTTCAATGTGAGAATAGGTGATTTTGGAATTGCTGTAGAAGCTGGATGGAATGCAAGTCACGCTACCATGTCAGTGGGCACAGAAGGCTACTATCCTCCCAGTATGAGAAAATATAAATACATTCCCTCCCATGATATCTTTACTATTGGAGTTGGTAAGTAAATTATTAACTCTACTAGACACTGAGCTAAATGACCTTATGGTATAGCTATGTGTCCCTTCTGTGTCAAGCACGTTTACTATCCATCATGGGAATATTTAGTATTATAGTTTAAAAATTAACTAAATTTGACTGAAAATGCTTTCGGAAATGATCTTGACCTATCATGAAATAAGGTCACTGTTGCTAAAAATGAGGTAACTTTCCTGCCAGCCATTGACTCCCTGCAACTGAATTTGACCAGATTTGACAAAAACATTCAGGTATCAAGACCTTTGCATTTTAACTTTTAAATAAAAAAAGATATTCATGACCAATTGATGCCCATTTGGAAGTTAGCATTTTAAATTTCATAGAAATAATATTAACTGACCACCAAGTTGACCATCTAATATGGCCATCTTTACGACACATTGGCATTACGATACATGAAAGTTGTAGATATAGCAGATATTGAAATTGATAGCATCCACAACAGAAAGCATTTTACTAATATATTTAGAATATGACACAACCCTTTAATGTATTTTCTTTAAATGTCATGCAGAGATTATATCGCTCAGGTGCAAATGGGTCAGTCGACATTTTCAGGTAGGGTACATAATTTTAAACTAAGTTATATTAATGTATATAGACAACAAAACTGAAATATTGTAGTTACTTGATTTGGGAGTCTCCTGTTACAATCAGACTTGCTTATCTGTTTTGTTTCAGTGAATTATTACAAAGATTTAATTATTGGGATATATTTTAATTTGCTTAGGGAGTATTTCCCATTTTTATAAAGATGACCTGACTTTTTGTTGGGAATCCCTTCTCACCCTTGAAATCAAATGGTATATTCTCAAACCTGATTGAGGCAGAAAACTGTAAGGCATGAGAGGTCCATGCTACTGGTTACATTATAATGTCTACAAGAGCACCAAGGCCATTTCACACTTGTTGTAAGGTACATCTGACGTATAAGATTAGATCAAATATAGTATTTTCAGTGAAACCAGCTAACTTATATTATAACTCACAATGTACAATGTTCACATTTTATTGTCATTTAAAACTTCAGCTTCTCAGACACGTCCTAAATTTATGTTAAATTTCAAAGGCCTGATACATACATACATACATACATACATACATACATACAGACAGACAGACAGACAGACAAGAACTTAGCTTTAAATGATTTTATTTCTTCTTCAAATGCTCTACCCGATCATAATACCTATGGTGAACTAGGAGATCTAGTACTACCTCGCAAATCCATCACTCCCAGGCTTAAACGTTTTAACTAAAAAGCTAACAGTTATTTTCCCACATTTGTGGCAGTTAGATAGAGTGATCTCTACTGTGCCCCGCACCGTTGGTCTCCGCTACCAGTAATGTCAAAAAAGGCGGAGATCTGCTTGCTGGTCTAGTGTTGACCTCTTCTGGGCAGTTTTCTGTGATCGAGTATAAAATGTTTCAAAGGTGAAACTTGTGAAGTAAAAAAGGCATTTTTGAGGAAGATGGCACCGCTTGCTTTCGACTTCTCGTTTCAACAACTTCTTGCCTCATAGTAAATGGCACTTCTTATGTGAGAACCTTCAAAATTGTTGTCAGCATCCGAGTCAAAAAGACTCAGAGAGTCATACTTATTTATGTGGGGAAGAAGGGACCCAATAAAAAGTAACACAAAAGCTGCAGGAGACAAAATGAGAAAAAGGTAAGTAAAAATCTAAATTATTGTTAAACTTCCAATTTAAACACGTGCTCAAAACAGCTACCTGTCCGTGTACACCTGGAATGCTAAACTGAAAAGGACGTGGCACGGGCAACATTGGGTTTAATAGTGATAAGGACAAAGGGCAGGTAAAAGGTAATTTTTCTTTCATATTCTTTGAAGTAGTGTTATTTCAATATAGAAAGATTTAAATTGTTCGATAATTAATACTGATTGAGATTATGTTGATTTGGTCCGCAAATAGACACTATATATAGGGAATTAAAGCACCACGTTGATTATTCTACAGTTATGCCAGCTTCGTAAGAGTCGTTGAGAAGAAATAGTGATTTATTTTTAATATTTGTTCATTGGATTTAGGAGAGTGGAAAACCTTTAATTTAAACAGCCGTACTTATTAGATTATGTGAATATATTCAACAATTTAAATATTTAACTAATTCTATCGGATTATGTGTAACATTCAAGGACTTCTTTGGTATTCTACGTTCACAGAATTACACTGAAGTAAAAATATGGATTAGAACTGTGATTCTTCAGCGGCGCTAGCACGATAGCACATAAACACTCATCAGAATCTTCATGCAGAATATCTTTAAACAGCTTCCGGATTAATGTGAAATATATAGTACAATTTAGGATAATATTCTTTGAATTCATAAACTTATGTTATTTTTAATTCTTTCACTTTGATTTTATATTTTATTAAAATAAATTTGTATTTTCGAAACTTGAACGCTTGTTGGGTTTACCTTGTCTTGTTACTTACGTTTAATCTTAAGTTTAAGCCCCTAGAAGTAACATAAGTGATTAAAAAGACAAGAAACCTATTTGATTTGGGAGCTTATAAACACGCGTTGCAAGTTCTATCTTTGTTTTACTTTCAACGTAATTTTTAACTTATTCACAATATGTACACTTATCTTGGCAGATGATCGTCTTGATAAGGTATTTGTATTAGAGTGTAATCTACCAGATCTCTGCATGATCACAAAATCATAGATAGCCAGAAAAGTCAACCAACTAGCTGGCTGACCTTCCACCATTTTGAAATTTATCGGCAATCTCGGAATGCCATCAGTCCTCACTGTGAATTTCTTTTCATAAGGACAATTGTGAAAATGTTTGACCGCATGTACTACTGCAAGACGTTCGGGTCTTGCGATGCAATACTTACAAAGCATCCACCTCGGATGCGAGAGGTAGTGGGTTCGAACCCGGCCGAGTCACAACAAAGACTTATAAAAATGGTACTTACAGCTGTCTTGCTAGGCGCTCAGCATTAAGAGGTTAATGTTAGGACTGGTCGGTCTGGTGTCAGAATAATGTGACTGGGTGGGACATAATGCGACATGTCTGCAGCATGATTCCCCAGTGCTAGACATCACCATAAACTGCCACACTGCAGACATCGCAGCGAAAAGACTGATATTGTTTTTTTAAAGCTACGTTACAAATCCAAATCACACACACACACACACACACACACACACACACACTATTTTCTAAAGCATTTAATTATACCAGAATGTTCATGTATTGGTTTATCCAAAGTCGCAGACTGATATACATGATCCGTAAGTGACTAGGAAATATCCCTTCTTTACTGCTTTGTTTATTCATGTTTCTTCAAGTTTTCATGGCATTTCTGAGACAAGAAACTTATTTGATTGGGAGCGTAGAAATACACGCTGACAAAATAGCAAACTGATATATATATATATATATATATATATATATATATATATATATATATATATATATGATCTTTGGTAACATACCAAGGAATGAAGCTTCATGCTTCGTTTATTTTTTAGGGTTGGTCAATCTACTACTGCTGTGATTTTATCTGTTCTGGTGCAAGCACCAGCTTCACTGATAGTATGATCAAGAAACGTAACCCCTTTTTGAAACAGGTTGCATTTCCTTAGATTGAGTTTCAGGTTAGCATTTTCCAATCTTTGTAAAACTGTTTATATGTCCAAATTTGCAAAATGCTCTTCAAAGGTTTTGAATAGCAAATGATATCATTAAGGTATAGTATGATCATTATCCATATGAGACCTGAAAACGCCACCTGGACAAGATATGTAAAATCATCGGTGCATTACAAATGCTAATATGGGTTATTGATATTGCTCCTGAGTCCTGGTATGGAGAATACAATTTTATACCTATCTTTTTATTCAGTCGCAACATCCTAGTAACACAGTTTCATATCCGAACGAGACCACCATTTCGATCCAGGTAAAACATCATTATCATTAACAAAACATAAGCATCTTTTCTAGGCAGGGGTTAAGAATCTTTAACATTGACTTCATTCAGACTGGACTTTACTGAACCATCAAGTTTAGTAACTATTAAAATGGGAGTATTTCATAGACTTTTGGACATTTTTCTGTGATTCCATCTTTTAAATTTCTTTCTCAGTAACATGTCTTTTTGCAAGTGGTATTATGTAGGGAAGCTTTATAACAGGTTTTGCATCTCTTGAATCAATTTGATGTTTAATCAGGGTTGAATGATATCAGTTACTTCATGATGCAAAAAAGGTATTCTGATGTTTTATCAAGAACGCTTTAAATTTTATGATTTGTACCTTATCTAGATTTGAATATGACCTTTCACACAATTATGTTAGATATTTGGTAATTTTGGAACCTACCCTCTTTCATGTTAATTGCAGCAAAATTTGCACTATGTACAATATGAACTGGTTTTAATAATGCTATGACAGTATTTTGTATACATTTGAACTGGGTTTGACCTAAATTTGGTATTCGGAGAGGAATGTACCATTGTTAGAATTTACTAATTTTTTTGCTAATAGAAAACCATTTATCTGAACACATTTGGAGAATGAGTCAGTTAAATCCATTGCTTATTTATCATATTGATCAAATCGTTTGCCATTCAGAATCACTTCCGATTCTGTAGATAATCTCAAGATTTTCTACAGCACATGGTTTTCCTCTCATCTGATTTTACATAACATAGTACTTTTAATAAGTCAATACCAAGTATGCCATCTTGTATGTCTGCTAATAATACTTCATGTAAATCCTTAACAACATAATTTCTACCTCCAACTTACCACATTGGTTTTCTCCTGTTATATTTAAAAGCATACTTTGTACTGGAGTCATCTTAGGTACAGAGATTTCTGACCGAGATTTTGCAATCTTGCTACTAAGAATTGAATTGTTTCCTCTTGAGTCCAACACAACCAAGAAATACAATTTCCATTTACATTAACTAAATATCTGTATCAATCCCTAGACTGTCAAGTTTAATTGATTTAGACTTTTCATTCTTTATAGTCATGCTTCAGTCCCCAAGCGAGACTCATTTTTGTTTCCCTGGCCTACGATCTCTCTATCGGGCCTTTCCTATTTCAAAAGCTGTGGTTTTTCTGGTACTTTGGATTTTGGTTTCTGACTGTTCTCTGTTTTTTTGTTAGTTACATATGTAAATGTTTTAAACCATGTTCCATTTAAGTCTCTCTGGTGATCAGTTCTCTTGACATTGTCATTTCTATTACATGTAATTTGTTTTGTGTTTCAGTATTTGCACTCTTGTTCCTGTTTCTGACTGCAATATTTCTATTTTCTGAGAAACATTTTTGTACTATTATATCTAGATTGTCTTCATTAGGTGCATTTTCTCTTTCAACAGGTACTTCACATTCTTCTCTGTCAACAAATTTCTGAGCTTTCATTTTCAGTGATTATTTCAGCCACATTTCTTGATTACGGACAATAGTTCTCAAAGTCTCATCCTGGTTTTAAACCCCAACAAAGCATCAGTAAAGTAGTCGAGGGCTAAAATTTCGATAATTTCACCAGTTGCATTAGAATGTGCCTGTCAGGTCAGTTTCTTTGTTTTGTTCTAATTCAGACATTAGTCCCCACTTTTCATGAACTCTAAATTTAAGTTGAGTCCTGAATGTTTCAGCTACATTCCAGGTCCAAAACCTTGATTTTAGCACTTTAACAAACTTATAGAGATTATTTCTTTGTTCTGGTTCAGTTTCATTAAGCAAAGAGTGAGTAATATGTACATTGAAACTGCTAGATAAAAACTATGTCTTTGCTTGATAATCCCTGTCCTTCAAGTCTGTAATAATATTAAACTGGGTTAAGTACTGTGTCAGTCTGAACATCATACAGCTAAAGTTTCATTCTAGACTCTCTTTTGCTTCCCCTTATCTCATGTGAATATCTGTGTTTGCCACTACTTCTAATCCCACTTACAGAACAGTTTGTTTGAAGACAGGGGTTAACTGTTTCTCAAATTCTGGAATTTCCATTTCTCTTTTCAGTAAGATATAACGTCTCCTGTAAATGATGTAAATTTGATTCAAAACCTTCAAATGTAGATTTTATGTGATCTGCAAGCAAAACTGCTGTATCTTTAACTTATGTTGCCAAAATTGTAACTTGTTCTTCTAAATTACTCTCCAGCCTATCATAGGGACTTTAATCGCTTAATCCATTCCATCCCTGCTAACACCAGCTTCTACTATCTTCACAGTCTGTTTCATTTTTAGATTCAGATTTCATATTTATGTCTTCCAAAACTAAATAAAATATGTATTCTCATCTATTTTCAAACTCGATCAGGTACATTTGGGAAAATACAAACTTTTGTCAATGTTGCTGAAGTAAGATTTTAATCTTTTATACATTTCTGTTTCAGAGGGAACTCTCTTTTTCTGGTAGATTCTCAAGAATGAAGACAACATCTTATCAATAAAATTTGAACACTGTATGCAAAGAGTCAGTGTTTTTTCTTTGATAACATTTTTCTGATCAGTATATGTTTTTATCTGGCTGACAAAATTTGCATCATCCCACATCTGAGATCACTTCAGTAACCTCCCTTGTCTGGAAAATAAGGATTCTCAGATTTTCCAGTCCTTGAAGCTACAAGTGGGCTCAAATGATTCTAACCATAGTGATAAAAAAAACTGTATACACTGTATCACACTCTTCATCTTTATTCAGCAGGCTTAATCCAAGAAGTAGGAAAATTTGAATGATGACACTGTTTCTATAGCAAGCTGGCATGTGTAAATATTCTGGCAAATGAAATCTGGATTGGTGTCTAAGCATTCCAATCGATCAGCCATTGCAACAAGACCTTGTTGTGGTAACATGACCTCACAAATGCAATACACATGCAGCACCATCATTCAAATCAGTAACACCTAAATTCACACAATAATAGAAAATGTAATCTGTAATTACAAACTAACTCATATATATGCATGTATTAGTACTGTTTGTGCATATAATTTTATTTTACAATCTTGTATTGTTGTACAAAAGCCGGAATAGAGTAACAAAGATTTTGATTTAACAGGTGTCATCTCAATAAATGGTTGCATGCAAATAAAATCTTTTGGTCAGATACAGAAAATAGTAGCATTATATATATATATATATATATATATATATATATATATATATATATATATATATATAGACTAAGCAAACATCACCAAAAAATTATGCTTCAAAGTGGTGGTATATGCATTCATGCATAACAGACACTCGAATTGCGACCTAGTAATTAATTCTCATCTATTTACACTGTCATTCTGGATTCCTAAGAAAGAAATCAAGGTAAATTAGAATAATTATAGAAAATTACAAATATACACCAAACAGAATGGAGGAATGGAGAGTGCTGTCCCTGGATTCTACAAGAGAATTCAAGTATTCTTCTGTGGGATCCAGGGATAGCATTTTCATTGTGTTTGGTTTATATTTGTAACTCTCTCTCTCTCTCTCTCTCTCTCTCTCTCTCTCTCTCTCTCTATATATATATATATATATATACATTTGCATGTAGATGTTTCCTACTTTGCTTGCTCTAATTTGTAAAGTAAAGAGGATTACAAACTTGCAAACCATATGAAACATAACTTTCTATGGAACTTTGATATTTATTTTCAGTGATGCTGGAAATTCTAACAGGACTTGAGGTTAAACTAAAGGAGGAGCCTCGCTATCTTTATAAGAAGTATAACTTCAAGGGAGGATATGATTACTTAATGGAAGATTTAGATATAGTAAGTGCAAGTATCATAAATGGACATGGTTGAGCTATAATAATGCTATTATGTTACTGAAGATCTACAGCAGAGCTCATGTGATTTTTTTTGTTGTTGCACACTCATCTCAGTTAGGGAGAGAGCTCAGACAGGTTTTTTTTTAAACAAAAAAGTCCTTCCTCAACATCGATGCATGTCCTCATGGAGTTTCCATGACAGTTCATGGAGAATAGCTCTGCACAGCTCATGGAGTTAGGTGTGATGATCACTGCAGAGTGGACATAGTGTCAATAAAATGGGTATGATTTACTGTTTATGATCCCAGCAACTATGCGTTAAATAGTTTAACTGAGAGATCGAGAGCGAGAGAGAGATCATGATGGAGCACTGAGTTGTTTCCCATATACAGAAATGGACACATTTTATTATTGTCTTTAATCAAACAAATTGTAGATGAATGTCTTGCAATGACATGCAAACTGCATTAATACAATACACATATGCATACACACACATACATACATACATACATACATACATACATACATATATATATATATATATATATATATATATATATATATATATATATATATATATATTGTAGACATGTAAACCTTTACATATATTTTAATGATAAATGCATTGTCCCCAAAAAGCCATATAAATATTAACATATACTGGATAAGGAAACTTAATAGGCAGCCTTTATATAAAAAATGCTTATCAAATTGGTTGAAACAATGTTCTTTTCATAAGCCTGTCTGAAGTAAATGCATCAACATTAAAGTGCCAGTGTTGGTGAAGATGTTCTTACATGTATATTAATATCTTTGCACAGATGTCTTTTTCAAAAAAAGAAAAACCATAGGCTAAATTCACAACATGGAGAAATTCAGAGAGAATGTTGTGAGAGGTCACTGAAAAATATGCAGCAGTATACTAAATTATATCTAAGCTTGAATGTTATTATTCAAAATTAACTGTGTTTGGGAAAAGATCTAAAACTGAAATGCAATAAAAACAGCGAGAAAGAGAAAACATAGCGAATAAAACAACTAGAGTCAGGGGCTAAATAAGTGGTTGTGCCCTTTCTCAACATCATAAATAGAATATCACATACGCATTGTCAGCTAAAAGTAAAATGAAGATACCATTTACAGATTTGAACATTATATATAATTTGATGTATGTTTGGTTTGGTTTGGAGTTTAATAGCACAGAAGCACAGGAATTCATGGCAGGATCTGACTGGCAGTCTAACTTCCCCCTTTTCTTAAATCACTGTAAGCTTCAAATACCAATTCAGCTGGTGATTGTTGGCAGGTTCACATAACATGGTGTGTTTCTGTACAATGTACCTTACTAATTTCTTCTTTGCAAAGGACGTGAAAAATTTGAAATTGTAATTTGAGCAATGACCAACAAAACAGTAGCTTATAAATCTTCATTAATAAGTAGAATAAACCAGATATTGATACGACAATAATGAGAGAGAAAGAAAGAGAGATTTCATTTTTTGATACTGAGGTTTATATGGTAGTCATTATTTGAAACATTTTGACTTGAACATTTATAAGATTTTGATTTAGACATTTATAACAGCAATATTTTTGGAAATCAAACTTTCTTAGAATTTTATACTCTCTTAAGTGGGATATTTTAAAGGGCAGTAAATTTGACTGTTTAAGAAATAAAATATAGAACATTTTGAATAGAATGGAATGGAACAAACTATTTTAGTAACATTCATACTTGTGGACATACTCCTTTGGAATAAATAAGGATTATATATAAGAAGAAGTCATGCATGCATGCATTTGAGACATGTAAATTTGTGATTTTAAATCCATAATATACAATGTACCTAACACACAAGCTATGATTGATGGATCATTTTGCTTATGCTCAGTAAGTTTTGAAAACTATGTTTTTTTACAGATTTTTTTAATATTACATAATCAGATAATTCAGCTCTGGACTGTTTATATTATGTGTGTGATTTGAATTTTTAATGTAGCTTTTAACAATGCTTCAGTCATATCACTAGAATGTCTGCAGTGTGGTAGTTTATAGTGATGTCTAGCATCATGCCGCAGACAAGCAGCATTATGTCCCATCCAATCACATTATCCTGACACCAGGCTGACCTGTCATAACACTAACCTCTTAATGTTGAGTGTCTAGCGATGCAACTGCTAGTACCATTTTTATAAGTCTTTGGTATGGCTGGGGATCGAACCCACTACCTCCTGCATCTGAGGTGTATGCTCTAACCACTTAGGCCACCGGAGCGGTATATAATATGTTGGTAATTGTGTGACTAGAATGTTACTTCAGCATTTTGTGAAGTGTATAAGATCAATACATTACAGTGTTAACAACTAGGATACTATAATGCTTAGCATGTCAACACAAGAGGATTAATGGGTATAGCTCATGTTTATTGCATTTTGTACCCAATGTCAATTATATTTTCACACTAAAAGATACTGGGAGATCTCTGTGTTTTTGGTTCACTCTCCATGATTAATATTGTGAGAGATTCAATGTTCAGAATGTGGTTTTTGTGAGAATTGTACATGGAATTAAATTGTGACTATTAAACTGCATAGTGATGCAGTACAGACTGTACTGTCTAGTAATAGCTGCATAGTGATGCTGATGCAATACAGACTGTACTGTCTAGTAATAGTTGAAGAATTACTGTGGGCCCTACATTTTTACAGTTGTGTATCTTGCCAGAACAATCTTTGCCACTGCATTGTATATAAGGTTTTTATTAAAATAGATTTAAGAACCTAACTTTACAAAACAATGATCTCTACCATGTTAAGACCTATATAATTTATATTGCTCTTTTAAATATTAATGTTCTCATACTTTGTAGGGTACAAATATGGCCTATATAATTTTGAAAATGTACAGCTCAAATGTAGGGCATTATTTTAGTTCTGTATTCTCATTTGAGAAGAACATTGTATAATATAAAACCTAAAGAAGAAAATGCAAACAAGCAATCTCAAATTGATGGTGCATGGTGTTTCCCCAACTTTCTTTGAAAATAAAATCTGAAAATCATTAATTGCAATGAAGTATTAGAGGGAGAGAGAAAGGTATTAGTCCTGGAATAATACATTTTCCCCATTCTTATACAGTTAAATAAATTTAATTCATTTTATCTGCAGACTATTAGCAAAACCCTCCCTTTAACTGTTTGTCTGTAAAAGGGGTTGTTAAATACAATGTTCCAAGTCAGATGGCTTCATGTACTGTAAATTGTATCTTTACCAAACTGGGAACTTAAATTTACATCGTCATCTTTTGATGCTAATTCTATCTATCAATATTTTAAAACAGAACATCCAGTGAAATCAGGTCCCTGTTGCATTAGGCCCAATCATGTCACAATCTATCTGTGTATTGCCTTTGCTAATACTGATCAAGCTCATGGCTCGCATTTCACTGTAAATTTATTTTCTTTTCTTTTATTTTTTAACTAGCAGTTGTTGTCATTTGCAGTTTAATTGTCTATATCTAGAAATTTCTTTTAGGCTATAAGAGTTTATGGCATGGTCCAGTGTCTGTCTGTTTGTTAACAAATTTTTTATTGCTACTCCTAAACTACTCAGATGACTGCCATGAGACTTCAAACACATACATTCATCCCATGGTCTGTAGTAAAAATCACATGGATCATGTAAGTACATTTACTGATATAAATTTATGAGCTAATTTTAGTTTTGAAATTTAATCACAATAAAGTGCTAAAAAAGTTTGTTCAGTTGTGATTTTTGAGTGATCTGCAATATAACTGACATAACAAAATTTTCAAAAGAAAAAACATATTGATTGCTATGGATGTTCACAAAGGCAGTTCGGTAGTAGACTGGGTCAAGAAAGTTGATATTGGATTGAACAATTACTAGTGCAGGGGGAATCAAGGTACAGTCATGTGAACAAGAAGTCACACACATTTTTATTCATCTCTTGTCTATGAACAAGACAGAGGTGTAGCATACGTTTTATTTTTAACTTAGACATATCTTCAAAATCATAATTTAGCACAATGTAAAATTTAACTAACATAAATCTGAATTGACAGTCACATTTCAACTGTCTTTTATGTGTATGAAAGAAGATAACTGTATAGGAAAAATAGGTATTATTTACGAATTAAACTATAAGACACATATATAAGATATATGCGATGTTACTTAATTACCTCCAATTTATTGGACTGGTGTGGTGTGCCACTTTTTTTCCTGCTGGTGTTTTCTCAGGCTTTGTTTATAAATGACAACATTTTCTAGTGTCTGTTTATGTTGGTAGTACAACTTCTTCCCAACAGCAGGCGCTTTCCCTGTTATATCAATGCACGACAGAAACTGTTTTAAACAGGATCACCCCGCTTGGTCACTGCATCTAAACATGTCGACACATGTTATCATCAAATTTGCTGTTAAGCATTTCTTGAGGAATTTATACAATAACTCAATGGAATTTTGAGGGACAAGAAGTGAAATAAAAGTGATTAAATGCCATCTAAAGGTATGTTTAATCTAATTCTCCAAAAATGACAGTTTTATAGCTGCATAAAGTGACTCAGAGCACCTACATGACATATGTGAATTGTACTATAGTTGGTTTTAAATGAAAGGGATGTGCTAAGATAGCCAATATATCGCTGCCATGGAAGCCATGTTGCAAATCTTATTATTGATGCTCCTCCTTAAAAGAATTTAATACTGACAAGGGGTTCTTACCAGAAGATTTCTTATATCTAGCTAGCTACCTATTGACATCCAATCTGACCACCAAAGCAACCATCTTGAAAATGTCATTGCTATTATTGAATGCATGGTCAGATTAACATGCAATGTTTGCTATAAGACTTTTTGTTATGTCCTAAATGCAAATAGTGTTGATCCAATATTCAATAAGGACATCATAGTGGCCATCTTGAAATCATTTTGCTGAATATAAGTAATATTGCATTGGGGTTCTCACCAAAGACTTTCTATGATGCCTAGTTTGTCCTGAATGAAAAGTTTACTGCTTGTGCATCCAGTATAGCTTTTGTGGTGGCCATCTTCAAAACGTTTTATTGCTACTCCTCTTAAAACGTTGGTCATATCAACATGGGTTTTGATTTACTAAATTGCTTATTATGATTTCTACTTGGATTTAAGTGAAAATGGTGCTGCTCAGACATCAAATATTATCAAGCCACCACAGTGTCCATGTTGAAAACCATGACATCACTACTCCTGTATGAATGCTGATATCAGCATGGTGTCTAGTTTGTAATAATGAAAATGGTGATGATCTGACTCCCAATATGGCTGCAATAATGGCCATCTTGACAGTCTACATATGGTTATTTTTCCTAGATAGCTGGTCATATAGATTTTGTGCTTTCACCAAAAGATTTATTATAATGTCTAGTTGGTTCTAATTGGAAATGGTGCCAATCATTGTCATCCAGAGATCTTTGTTTCTTTATGATAATGGCATAAATTCACGCCGATCACAAGAAGCTGAAAGTTATACCTCTCATCCATAAGTTGTTTCAGATTTCCTTGGCTAAAGTAAAAATATAAAATTCCTAGAAGTGTCAATGATGTTTTCTTTCCACTGATGATGATGTAAAATTGTTAAACTACATAGTTTAAATTGAATTAGGAATGAACATAAAACTTTGACAGTTGTAATAATTACGTATAGAAGTCATGCACAGAAACAGACCAGTCTTTTCTAAGCACATATTTATTAAATATACAAGACTATTTTTATATAATTTTTTTATTGTCTATATATTTCATCACACAAAGATGATAGTCTTCATTTGGTATCTGATTTTAAATCACCCCAATGTCTTGGTTGTCATGTATTTTCTATTCAATTCTCAGTCACTATTTTCTACCAGAATCCTTTACGATAGATGTGCACAACACAAGCTTGCCATATCATGGTGGTGATCTGCTAGGTACTTACCCCTCCACCGCAAAGGAAATTAAGTGTACTACTTCAATAGGTGGAGAAACAAAGCATCACTCGAGCTGTATTTTACTCTGCAATATCAGATTTAAGAAATAAATGAAATCAAGATCTAAACAGCATGAGCATTAAATTTTTAGTTTATGACATTCATATGGATTACTATTGTCAGATACATAACTAAAAATCACAACTTAAATCTAATTCACTTTTTGTTCATCTTGTCAAAGGCTATGTGAGCTTATTAATATGACTTCTTTTCCTAAACTGGAAGCATATTTTAATCATATTTAACAGAAAGCCTGCTTGTATATTGACCTTTCAGATTTATGCAAAAGATACCAATCTGCTTTCAACAATGTGGCTGCTGTTCTTAAAAAATAGTCAAATGTTGAAATCACAATTTCTCCAAACTACTGATTCAAATTTAACCAGACTATACAGAAAGCATTCCAGACATGATGGCCTTTCAAATATGGCTGCTTTTGGTAAAAATATAAAAATATTATGCAACTTTTTCTCGAACATTGCTGAATATAATTAGGCATTTCATGCCAAAGCATCAAATATTGCCACCATTATTTAAATAGAAGAAAAAAACAACATTTATACATTTAAATGACTTCTTTACAAAACTGCTAAATAGAATTAGACCAACTTTTACAGACAGCATATTGGTATAATGGGCATTTAAATTTGTACAAATTATATGAATCACTTCTACAACTATTGAACACAATTTGAACAATTTTACCACCATGTCCTAGCATTGGGGCAATTCAATATTGGACAAATTATGCTGATGTACCATACAATATGGCAGAAGATGTTAAGCAGATGTCAACCCAGTGTCTTGTTAATTCAGCTTTCTTAGGATTGATATTTATGTCATTTCCAAGAAAGTTGTGTTTCAGATATTCCTAATTAACTACTTGCTTTCCATAGCAACAAATAGAAACTTTTTTGGTTTTTCCTATTCAAACATAGTTTTGATGAAACTTTGTGTAAATGCCTTTTATTGCTTCATCTACCAAAGTTTTGCTTTTTGAAGGTTTTTGTGCAATTGTTTGGTATCAGGTGGAAAAGGTATATTTCTCATTTCCATTTTGTTAAAATTTTCTTTATATGTTACAGGAAAATTGTGTGCCTTCTGGCCTCCCTTGCAACCATTGGAATTCAGTAGTAGAAATTGTTGAGTGCTGTTAATTCAATTTTCTTTGTGGGTATCAATTTAATTTTTGTTTTAAGTAACATGTTGATGGTACTTAAAATCTTAAAATCATGAATTTTGGAACTTGTTCCAGTGGAAAAATCATTCTTTTTTGTGGGCCTCTAGATATGTGGTTTGTAGTAACCATGAAAACCATTACCCTGCAAAAAGAGAAGAATATTTGGAAGCATGAGTTGACATGTATTCTGGAAGCTTTTGACAATGAAACTCAATTCAAAACACAAGACATAAAAAGTGTGGAATTTGTGTGAACCTTTCAGTTTGTTTGGCATTACAGATATTCAACATTACCAGACTTCAAACCTTAGCTTGAATTTGGTGTTTAAATTGCTTTAAGAATATAGTCTCTGGCCTAGAGATAATAAAACTTTTTGTAGCTTTAAGTTTGTTTTTATCTGCCAGTCAAAAAGTTTATTTTCAGAAATAAAGTCATTTGTAATTGTTTAATACAAAATCTCTAGCTCAGAGTCTGACTTAAGTTTAATAATCAACATATCTCAGAAGACCCTTCATTTGGATCTTGCACATGCCTTCTGCTTGTGACACTGGAAACCAAAGGATGTGTAAGCCACTGTTAATGTACTTTTCATTCATTTCAGAGGGCTGAAAAGAATAAAGCTGCAAGCTGGAATAACAAAGATCGTAGAAATATGTTGGCAAATATAGCTTTGACTACTGTTCATGTCGATGGGAGACAGAGGATGAAAGTCAATTTATTGAAGAAATTAGAAGTAAGTTGGAAATATAAAATATTGTAAATTTTAAAGTTTTATCGAGCTTAACATTTTAGCAAACACAACGTTAGAAATGGCACATTTCTCACCTTTTTAGACTCAAATAAAGCTCACATAAATAAATGCTCCTTTCTCTTCCATAAAGAAATTTTTAAATTTCTTTAAAAAATCTGTAACCACATCATAATATGTTAGGAGAACTACTACTACTTCATAAATCCAGACCTCGTGGGCTAAAACCTTTTATCTAAAAGTTGTCTGCCCACCTAAGTGGCAGTTAGATAGTTATTTCCGCTTGATACAGGGATTGGCACCAAATCCCGTGAAAGTCCAGTTACTACTTACGCTCGTGCCGAGTAGCATGCTATTTATAGACAGACCTCACAATCCACATACAGGCATTTTGTAAGTTTTCTATACAAGTATTAATCTAATCTTAGCGTCCTCATTTTTAGTTATATACGTGACGATCTACTGATTTTATCTGTATAAGTCATCATTTGGATTTCCAACACGTAACATTGTCTTTTAATTCATATTACAGTGTCTATATGTATTAATAATGATGATTCAGTGCATTTGTATGTGCATGTATTGTGTATACTATAGAAAATACAATGGACAGAAGTCAATTGGCGATAGTACTAGGGGTACTAAAGGGGAAGGTGCCGAAGAGCACCTTGAGAGACGAAGATGCCATCAGTTTGCATCCTCGGGTTCAACACCATATCACTTGCTGGGGAGAGAGCCAGAAAACAAACAGTCTCAGTTTCCCTCTCGCAAATCATTCTTACGGACCGGCTGTATGGATCAATATCCAGTTCCCAGACCCAACCTCAAGAACTAGACAACGTCATGCCTACCAGGATGGTCCTGTTCTACCACAACTGGACTCAGCAATATACTTGTGATAGTAATGTGTCAAATCCACATTCGATTATACAGTATCAGCCACCAGAAAAGAGTTTTGTCCACTTTCACTAACCCATATTATAATGACACCCTCATGGATTAGTCTAACCCGCATTGTACCACTGATCTTAGTTTCTCATTAACCAAGATCTGTCGCTTCACTTTATTCTCGGGCCTTTGCCACTCAAAGGGAGCCTATACTCAGCGACATCTTGGAAGTCACTGTATCTTACTTGAGAGCTTCTGCAAATTAGTGAGCCACCATCAGCGATATTCTTCTCCAGTTACTTCACAGTTAGCACAAGAGACATAGGCCTTAACACCTTTATCCAAAGATGAAATAACTTCCTCACAAGTCCTTCGTTGTTATTAAATATTACTTAATGCGTGAAGACTCAGCCTTACGGGTTTTGACATAAGACGTTTTTCACCTACTGTCACCAGTGTTCTGTCCTTCCCATCCCGCACCAACAACTGCATGGTTTAAGTTCCAGCATTAAGTATAAACTAAAAAGAAAGAATCTACTTTCAAACTACTTCCACACTCTGATAGAGACATTGACATTCTGGGTTGCTTATAAAATCAATTTCGAGACTGAAAGCATCAACCGACTCTTATTCTTGAAATGACCCCTCCACTTAGTTAGATCTAGTATCTATGGCAATCTTTTGACTGGTGGAACACAATGTATCTTCTATCACGCCGAATCTCAGAGGACATTGATGAGAGTCTGTTTCCAAAATGCATGCATCTTAACAGAGTTGCCCAACATATAATGGCCAGTGCCGTACCAGCAGCTATGAACTTATAACTGGCAGACGTAGATGTAGTGCTCTCTACCTCCACATTTCTAAGCTACGATTACAACCTTTATCATCTAATCTTCTCTTTAATGGTAAGGTTGACGAAATTTACGAACAAGACACCAAGAAGACCGATGATCCTCCCTCACAGTCTCCTCTACAGAGGAGGGATTTGCAAGGCAATGAACAAAAAAGATCGCATGTTCTCATGAACTCATTCATGCAGATTCCAGGAAGTTCCTGAAATTTGCCTACAAAGACACCGTTTACTAATTTTGGGCAGTCCCAGTTGGACGAAGCATCATCCCCTGGGATTTCACTCTATTGATGGACTGGGAAATATCTCATGTCCACAATACCTCCATGGTGGCAAAATCAACTACCTTGACTATATTCTACAAAACATCTGATGAATTATACCTTGGAGCAAGACATGATATTCCTTGTTACTCTCCTTCTAAACCTTGATTTCCTTGTCATCTAGGACAAATCCCACCTCATACCATCTCAGCATTATTTTCATCTAGGAATGAGTTCAACACTCAGTGAACATAGTATGCCTAACTCAGGATCGAGCATTGAAAATCAGTACAATGGTGATTTCGTTGCTTATATGGGCAATATAACCACCTGATAATTCCTTCACCTGCTGGGTTTGCACAATGTGGTAACGGTCCTTTTAATCCACGTCGCCTATTTAGCACCCTTTACAAATGATTCATTTGTCGAAATGGACGCTAAGACTATGCCCATGTGACAAACTTCTCGCAATCTGCACAATATGAGGTTCCATCTCAGAAGATGAGTCAGCCTCACTGGACTCGTGGCAGGTATACCTCAACCGTACAAATTCTGTAAATTGCATCTAATTGGATGCAAGCACAAAATGCTAGGGGGCACACCTCCTCACGTCATTCCGGGAAGCCACTGGAGCATTGCTCCCTCAGGATCATGATTAACATATCAACATTCTTGATATGAAAGCCATTTGTGGCAGGATGATCTACATGGGACGGGGGTTCCTATTCTGTACGACAACAACATTGTAGTGACCTATCTCGAATGGCAAGATGAGATCAAGTCCGTAGACCATTATGTTCTTGCTTGGGATTTTCTAAGGTGGTGTTTTCAGTGGCAAATCAACGTCCAAGTTTGTCATATTCCAGGCCAACTAAATGTAGTAGCAGACTCATCCCAGAAGAATGAACTAAAAATGGAATGGTATCTTCATCCCCTGGTTTTCACCTAGATATGTGCCCAGTAGGATAGAACAATGGTAGACCTATTTCAGACAAGGTGGAATGCCAAGCTCCCAACGTTAGTCCAACCAGTCCCGGATCCGAAGGCCTAGGCAGTTGATCCTGTTTCTATTGATTGAAACTTCCTGAATGCATATGCCTATCATCCAATCCTTCTATTCAAAAGGTGATACAGGAGGCAAAAGAATCGGAATGTCACCTCATCCTGATTGCTCCACTCTAATGGGAAAAACCTTGAATCAACGACCTCATCAGTCTCGAAACAGAAATCTCCAGGAATCGAGATTTTTTCTTGTTAGATAAACCAACAATGATGGCAAGTTTTTTGTCCTGACCAGAGTGGCTGCAACTGCACGTCTGGATCTTATTAAACAAGCCCTCGGGAACAAACAGTTCTCACAACTAATCCTGGAGAAATTGCTCATGCGAGTTGGCCCTGCACTTTAAAAGTATACAAAAGTAAATGGAAATTCTTCATATAGTGATGTTCCCATGAACTTATTATACCACTTTATACCACTGCACACATCAATAATCAAATATCTAACTTCCTACTATGGCTCTTTGATGAGAAACAGTTAACAGCAATCACAAATACACGCTATCGTTCCATGATCACTGGCTTGCATCATCATCATCGAAGTGAGTACATTGGACTAAACCAAGACCTATCCGATCTTTAGTCCAATTTTGAATACATCATCTCCAAAGACAATGACTCTTTGCTCAAAGTGGACTCTATCATGAGTTCTAAGCTGTCTGAACAAGACACAATTTGAACCACTCTCAGGAGCCTCATTAATTCAACTCTCATATATGACCTGTTTACTCACTGCATCGGTGAAATACATGCTCTGTCAATGGATCCGAACTACATGCAGTTCCAACAAAATGTATCGTATCACTCAGGATAATGCCCCTGGTTTCTTTGCCAACAACAGGCCCCTTCTATGAGGAATCAGACTTTTATAATAAAATTCCTGTCTACTGAGAACACTTCATCTCAAGGTCATCTAATACCCCCAGTGCGAGCTTAAGTGGTGCTTAAGAAGGACCAAGCCGTTGCGTAAAGGAGGATCATGTTTTTCTTGCCCCTTACAGAGCAAAAAGGACTGCATCTCAGCACAGACACTTTCGTCCTGGAAAAATTGGTCTATTTGTCCCGCATATCAGAAAATGACATCAGAATAAATGAATTTGCTCATGAAGTTAGGACAGTCACCAGAAACACTGCATTTCAGCTAAACTGTTCCCTATCTGTCATTGTCTATGCTAATTCTCCAGCTTTTATCTCAGAGATCTTTCATCCTAAAAGGCTCAACTTGGTCTGGTTAGACCAATAGCTGTGGCACAGTTGGTTAATTTTCCTGGTCATTCGACAGTTTCATAGGGATTTGGCTTTACAACTTCTACTGGATTTTTGGGGGAGGGGGACAATTTTTCACTTTCGAAACCACTCTCCTACATATGAAGTCTCTTCTCTAGTCGGGCTATCTAGAAGCTGTCTCACATACCTTAGAGGACCAGAGATGGTCTCTCTGCTTTCTACCTCGTACCTATTATTGTAAAGTAATATTGGGAAACGTATTTGAAGAAAACCAACTCTTTTCCAGTAAAATAAGTTTCTTCAATAATACTTACCCAACTATAGTACATACACACCCTCCTAGCCTCTCTGAAGTGACATCCGCTCTAGTACTAACTGATCTATTCACTGGATTTGGCACCAAACCCTATATAAAGGGGAAATCAATCTACGTAGGTGGGCAGATAACTTTTAGCTTTTTAGACCTGCATTTGAGAGGTAGTAGTATCTCTTCTAAGGTATTACGATCAGGTAAGTATTATTGAAAAGTATTAAGTATTATTTACTAGAAAAAAATTTTGTTTACCTAGGATTCAAAACTGCTTTTAATTTAGAAAAGCAGTCATGAAAATAAAGCCAGTGGTTTCAAGCTCAATTATTGCAACCATTTTGGTGGATTTACGATATGGTGGATTATCAAGCTGTTATCAAGCTGATTGCTCGAAAAGATTCATCTTATGTTGTGCATTTACACACAATATGTCAGAGAGTGATCATGCCTATACAACGTTTTGTTTTGCAAGAACTTTTAAATGATGTGTTTATTTCCATTACGTACAGCTGACTTGTGATTATTATTAGCAATATTTTGCATGTCAACATCTGTCCTGAACCACTCTATAGAAGATAATGTACGTAATTCTCAATAGTATTCTTCACAAAAATGATGTGCAACTAGTTTGTCCATTTTTAATAGCTCGATATGTTGCTACAATATATAGTGAAGACAAAAATGTTCAGAAAATCATGTACCAAAGCTTTTTGTGCTTGTCAGGGTGCATTTATGTGGGGTGGAAGAGAAAGCTTGCATTATTAAATTAACTATCCAATAAAATTATTCTTTATTTTGCAAGAGAGATAGAATGTGATGGTTGTAAAGCTTATGGTACATGAGGCACTTAATTAATATAATTATCAATTTCTGTAATAAAGCAGTACAATTAGCACAATGTATTTATTTCTGTGCATACTTCCCCTCACCCATTCATGATTTTATAGTGGACATCATGACTTTGACTTAACCAATTGGAAGTCAATAATATCTCATAAATATATTTTTCCTTTTTTATTAACTTTATATTAAATAACTTGGAAATTAAGGCTGACCCATTATGAATACGTAATGAGTTCTCTTTGTAGCATATAGATGATATTGGGCTTCAAACGAAACATGTTTAAATGGTGTTAAATATATAAGTTTAGATCACTTTGGGTGAAATTGTAGTTATTTACCCTATATATATATAATTATTTCCCCACTGCAGCTGTGGACAAGATATATAAAATCACTCTAGTCTGTCCATCTGTATGTCACATCTTATTAGAGCCATGCTTTGAGCTGCAAACACCTTATAGTAAAAACCTTTTGGGTTCAAAGACCTGTCTGTCTATCTATTTCCACTTCTTATAACCACCTAAGTTCTGCAACCTTTGGGTAGGTGGATTGCCTAATACATGTAGATGTACCTTTAGAAGGTTTTGTCTTTTTAGGTCAGATTTTGATGACATTATTTCTCTTTTTTGATCAATTTTAATTTCTGCCACAGCAGATTCTTGTATCCATCTATGGCATCATTAAATATATTTTTATGCAGTTTGGTGCGAACATTATTTCATAGACCTCAGTGTGCCTATTATTTGTTTTGTCTCATAGTTCAATTTTATACTGAGTTGAGACTCCTGACAATTAACGTAATATCTTCAGATGGGATGTTGCTTGTGCCCAATATATCTCATGAGCTATTCAGCATATTCTGATGCAAGCTGGAATGAATAGTGTTTCATGGACTTAAAAATGCCTATTAATTTTCATTGTCTCATCCAGTTCATTTTGGACAAAGTTATGGCCCTTGCCTGTCACATTGTTGTCATTTCATGAAAATGACAACAATCTGCATAGCTCAACATCAATTCAACATATTTTTATGGAATTCAGTAATAACATTGTTTCGAAGACCTAAACGTGCTTTTTATAGGTTTCATTATCTTCTTTTCAATGGAGCCTCCAGGGTTTCTGAGTGGTCTAATGTGCTTGCCATTAGCGATCACTGCCATCTCACCTCTGTCCGCGTGGGTTCGAGTCTCAAGTTTGGTCAATGTGGGTATGTGAGAAAGCTGTCATTAGCTTCCCGTGATTCAGTGGTTCTTATCGTGGTTTTGCTGGGTTCTTCCTCCACCAGTTATACAGGCCACCATGCATAGCCTATTTTATGCTGAGAAATGTCGTTAAACCCAGAACAGCAACAAACTTCTGTTTCAATTTTAATAGTGGCATGGCCCTTGTAAATCTATTTTATGTCTTTTATATAAGAAAGGGCTTGCAATTGGCATAACTCAAGAACAATTTAATATGTTTTGATGTAAATTGATGTGAGCATTGTTTTACAAACATAAATGTGTTTTATTGGCGTGTCTCAGCTACTAAAATTTTCACTATGGTCTATGTTGCAGAGTCAATCACATTGGTATGTGGGGGCATCTTCGAGCAATGACAATACAAAATTAAGGTTCTGTGTCAAGTATTTCAGGCTTACGGAGAGAGTTACTGGAAGTGTCAATCAGATTTGTATGCTGATGCATTTTGGTGAATGCAGCATCATTTTATGAAAAGGCCTACTGTGCTTCTGTCATTAATTTTATACTACAGTAAGTTTCACATTCAAACTTGACTGCACTGTCATACAGTAAAGAGGGGTGGCATTCGTGTTCTATTGCGCACATTTCAAGTTTGGTGCTTGTTATCAAACAAGCAGATATGTATTGATTGTCACAGCATGCTGATAGATATATATTCTTATTCCAGTTTCAGACCTATTGTCTAAATAAATTCGTCAGACCTTATAATGTTGATATAACAGAACATTGAAATGATACAAGTTAATGGTAATAAATTCGTCAGACCTTATAATGTTGATATAAAGAACATTGAAATGATACAAGTTAATGGTAATAAATTCGTCAGACCTTATAATGTTGATATAACAGAACATTGAAATGATACAAGTTAATGGTAATAAATTCGTCAGACCTTATAATGTTGATATAACAGAACATTGAAATGATACAAGTTAATGGTAATAAATTCGTCAGACCTTATAACGTTGATATAACAGAACATTGAAATGATACAAGTTAATGGTAATAAATTCGTCAGACCTTATAATGTTGATATAACAGAACATTGAAATGATACAAGTTGATGGTAATAAATTTGTCAGACCTTATAACGTTGATATAACAGAACATTGAAATGATACAAGTTAATGGTAATAAATTTGCCAGCATGAATTGAAATAACCAGCATATTGCTGCAGGCAATAATCTCACCCATAAAAATTAATTCTAAACTTCCATTTAGCTTTTAAATCCAGTGAGCCGATTGACCAAAATACAGTTCTGTATTAAAATTGAATAATCTGATGCTTTATGTCTTATTCTTCATACTCACATTGGTGAAATAGGGACCTGGTTTAATTCCTAATCATATTTGGTGCGACTGGGAAAGCAATGGCCTACATGTAATCTTTACTTGCTTTTCTCAGTAAACTTCTTAAAGCTGTTGTTCTAAGTCACCTGTATTTAACATTTAATATGACATTGACCCATTTCTTAAGGAGACCACTACTGAAGTTTTTGAATCTCAAAAGGCGAGATGCTTAAGAAATATCCTTGATCAGACTCCTGTAAATTTATGATTTTTGGTTTCCAGCACATTCCTTGTTTAACAGTAATTATTAAAACATTTAAAGATAGGACTATAGTTTGGTGAGTTTGTTTAAATCTTATAACATTAATGATTGAACCATATGACATGCTAGTTTGTCCAAAGAAGATATAAAGGTCATTATGTTGCGTTCATACATCTTGACTTGGTAAAATACTTTTAACTGCAATTTAGATTTATTTACTGCTTACAATAATTTTTATTTTGTGTTGTCAGTGTTAGTAGTAATCATTTTAAGTTGGTTATATATTTTTTTTAAAAAACTCGAATATGATTATATATTTTTTTTTAAAAAAATCGAATAATATATCTACTGAACTATGTTGCACTAGACTTTGATATAATGTCTGTACAGAAGAGAGCCACAATGACCCAGTGGTTAACTAGTATTCCAGAGTCATGGCCAGAAGTGTGTGGTTCAAAGCCTGCCCAGACCAGGTAGGGATGGCCATCGGGGTGTATCTTCTGGCAAGTCACTTTCCTCAAATTGCCTTGATACAATCCACTATTTTTGGAAGCAATTCCACCTACTCTGGGATTAGCACTATTCTGAGCTGATAATTTGACTCCTTCTTATTTAGATAATATTACACATGACTGTTTGTTGCATACCTTTTATGATATGTTTTGAGATTAAATGTTTTTATTGTGTTTCATTTAATAATTGTTATTTTTGTAACAGGACATGCGACTGAATTCAAAGGAACGTTATCAAAAGCCTGAACATCTGGACAGATGTGTGTCATGCTGTGTAAACCCAATAGGTAAACACTGTATCTTGAGTAAATCAATAGTTAAGCACAGGAGAACGCACTGTGGAAAACATCATTATCAGGAGTCACGCTACCAGGCGAAGTGGGTGACTAGTTCATCTAAAAATATGTAATCTTTACCATCTTCTGTTAGGAAAGTTAAAACGACTTCAATGTTTAGAGGTACATTAAGCGAGAGAAGTTCAAGAGGTTTGATATGCTCCCTCACCCTAGCCAGGTAGTTCCAGTGTAGTGTTGTAGCCCAAGGCGAGATAAATTGTATGCATCAAATAGCTGGTGTTGATATCACTTGTGCCGTCCAACTCTTGAACAATCACAGGCATGTGTTTTGATAACTGACTGACCATTAAATCTTTTCCAAGCAAGTTTATCACTGCCTCATTTCCACAAGTTATCATTTGCTGATTAAACATACTAACTTGGGTTTCGAAACTGAAACCATTGTTATGGCTTTATGGTCTTAAACTATGTAATAGAGAGAAGCAAAACCAACAGATTTAGTAAAAATCAACAAAATAATTTATCTGCCTAGAATGCAAAATGAAAATTAAAAAACACCTACTGTATTGTGCATTAAATCTAAAATAATCCTAAATATTCTATGACAAATCCAAACTAACTTTCGGAATTATTTCAAACAGACTCATTTGTCTTGATGTACCACAGTGATATAATCCAGAATGTCTTTGAATGAGTTCTTCGTACTGTGTAACCCCAATATAGTGCTTCAGTCCAAAAGTCAATGAAAACGTTGTAATTTTATGAATAACTTAAATAGATAATTCCTCTTAAATTATATCTGAACATAAATGCAAACTCTGATCATAGATTCCTTAAGATTTATCATAAAAAGGAATGAATACTTACATATTAATATACATATACATATATATATATATATATATATATATATATATATATATATATATATATATATATATATATATATATATATACTTGTCTTGCAACACAATAATATTTTCTATGGAAAAACCCACTAACTCATGAATAAAATCAGGTCTTGAAATTTAATTTAAGAAAAGAACTTGCTTACCTCGTAGGATCATAACAAAAATCACATAGGCAAAGACTCTTTTTCACAACCTTCAATCACGGATATGTAAAACATCATACACACAATATAAATTATACATACATAACACATCTCCTCATAAAGATAAAGAAAGATTTATACAATAAAGCTTTCTTTTGCCTATTAGTCAGATATACATCTGATACTATAATAATTAAAATTAGATAGGGATATGTCTTATTAATCAAACACAATACACACAGAAAAACTATACACTAATTCTATACTCATGAAAGTGCATCTGCAATCAGGTTATCTTGTCCATTGCTGTGCCTAATGTCACTGTTATATTCCTGCAGCATCAAGCTCAGCCCCAACAATCTCTGATTTTTGTATCTGATTTTGTTAATACAATAATCGGGGAAGGAGTTGAACTAAAATACACTTCAAATTGTTGCAAAGCCAATATCAAAGTCAAACATTCCTTCTCAGCTGTGGAATTTATTTCTCTGGTACTTGTATAGTTTTATATGTTAGAAATATGACGCACTGGATAATCCACGCCGTTTTTGTCTTCTTGAATCAATAATCCACCTACCACAACATCACTTGCATGAACATACATTTTAAATAGTTCATAGAAATTTGGAACTGAATGAATTCCTGCACTGTTAAGTATAGCCTTTAATTTGTCCATTTTGCCTAAATTAACTGTCAGATTTGCATCACGGGATTGATCAAAGAAGTTCTGACTGGATTTCTGGTGATCTTTCCAGCTATCATTGTAGATGATGACATCATCAATGTATGCCTCACAATTATTTAGACCAGATGTTATCATTGTTATCATGATCATTAAACGCTGTAGTGTTGTCGGATAATTTTTCATTCCAGACAGCATCACTTTATACTGATAAAGTTCATCTAAAATTGCAAATGCCAAATTTGTTTTATGTTTTGGTTTTTTTATTCCTATTTCCGTAAGTGGAATTGGCCAGAATCCTTTTTAAAGGTCAAACTTCGTACATAATTTATATTTCCAACTCTGTCAATGTAATCATCTATTCTTGGTAGTTGGAAATAAATCCATTTTGGGTGATGCTGTTGACTTTTACATAGTCAGTACGCATATGAAAAGTAATTTCTGGTTTAGGCATAAGAATTACATGGTGAACTCCAGTTACTTTTACTTAGTTCTAGAAAATTATTCTCCCATAAATATTGAATGTAGTTTTTCAAACATTCCTGCTTGAGAGGATCCAACCTGTCAGGATGCTCATTTCACAGGTGTAGAATCTACAATCTCAACATCATGAAAAATTGCATTTGTCAAGTTGGAATATCAGGAAACAATAACTTCAGATTCACATAATATCTCTTTTTGTTCACTCATTTTCTGTGGTTGTGGATGTAAATTATTTCTGGTCCAGCTTATTTAATATATCTAAATCCCGAAGATTCGTTAAACCAGAGTCACTACAGTCAGATTGCATTTCGTCGCTAACATCCTCACTGTATTGAACAGGTACAATTAAATTAATTAAATAATTAACTGGATAATTTGTACCACACTACTCCTTTAACATACGTATATGAATAAGTTCTCTTTTTTCCACTTTCTAGTGGTAACAATGATATACTTCAAGTAATTTACTTTCTTTTTAATTGTATAAAGACCATAAAAGTTATCCTGAAGAGAAGTTTGAGCTATGGGCAAGAGAGGTAGAACTTTCTCACCAGACTGAAAACTCCTTTCCTTTTTATTGTTCTCATAACTTAATTTTATTCTCTGCTAAATAGAATGAAGACTAGTTCTTGCTACTTGACAAGCCTTTGACAATTTATATTTGAAATCAGAGACATATCCAAAGAGATTAATCTTGGGATTTCATTTGAAAGAAGTTTCTCTTTTAATAACTTCAATGGTCCATGAAGAGTGTGTTTTCTAAACTAGTTAAAAAGGACTAAAACCCTAACTGCCAACACAAGCAAGAAAACACCGTCATCTCAATCTCTTCCTGTATCAAAGCAATATGACCGAATCCTATTCTTCAAAGACTGATAAAATGTTTCCAAAACAGCTTGACTTTCAGGGTGATAGGCAGATGATTTAAACAGTTGGATGCCTAATGTATACATAACTTGCTTGGAAATTCCAGATATAACTTTAACACTTAATCAGACTGGACAGATTTGGGACGGCCAACAAGTGTAAAATAAACTTTATCGAAGCTTTTACTGTGGTTTTTGTTTTAATATTTTTCAACGGAACTATCTCTTTAAATCCTGTTGACATGCACATTATCGTCAAAAGTACTGGTTGCCTGACTTGGTCTTCGGTAAGGGATTGACACAGTCTACCATTATTCTGCTAAACAGTTCTTAAAATGCAGGAATAGATTCCATTGGAGCCTTAGGTATCTTCTGATTGGGTTTTCTTACCATTTTAAATGTGTGACAAGATCTACAGTATTTAGACAGTCACTTTAAATTTTGGACCAATAAATATGTTTCAAGGTAAATGTCATTCACTCCTAAGTGACTAAGTGATCAGCCTGTGGACTTTCATGACTAAGAATTTCTTGACTCTATGACTTCGGAAGGAGAGTTTGATAGCTCACTTGCAGGTACCTCTGGTGGTCTTCATTTTCTTATAAGCACCCTAATTTAAAAAAAAATAACAAACTTGTGTGGCCTCAGCTTTTATAATAGCCTTCTGAAACACACAGAAGATCTCAGGATCTTGTTCCTGGTTGACAATGAGTGATTGTCTTTTGTCTTTTGTCACCGTGATTAGAATAGAGAAAATGAGTAGGAAAAAGAGGACCACTGCTATCAGTATCATTTTCATGATTGATCAATAGTAAGAGCAAAGGTGACCTCATCAAAAGACTGACCAATAAATGTGTCAGCTCAACACCATTCTAAAGAGCTCTTTGTGCCGTAGGTCTGGTATCAGCATAAACATTGCATAAATAAGATATTTAGTTTTTAAGAAGATCAAGCATTTTCTCCAAACAAGGCTTCTCAGTTACAAGTGGATTAACTACAACCTTATCTCCAGCTAGGAAATTACCTAGTAATAAATGAATACTCTCTGACTGCCACGGATTCTCAGTCTAGGTCTGATGAATTGCTTTCAATACAAGACTGTGACCTTGACCTCTTAGAGATAAGAGCATCTGGAATAGATCTTCTTGATTCTTTTATTAGTTTTCAACTAGAAGCAATGACTGACGTACCTTTTGTTACAGTAAGCACACGTAAGGACAGGTAATGATTTCTCTTCAGTCTTTTCAGAAGAATGATTTGCAAAAGTTGTGCCAGATTGCGATTTGAAAATATTCATATGAGACTGAGATAATCTGACAAAAGAACGCTGAGAGGAAAGCAAAATTTTGTGAGTCAAGGAATAATCATCAGCTATACCAGCAGCATTCTCTACGGTGTCCACCTTTTGTTCATCAAGATTATGGTCTTGACAACACTATGGATGCAGTTCGTGAACTCTTCAATTAATATGAGTTGTCTGGGGTTATCTTAATCTTGATCAACTTTCTTGGCTGAGTACCACCTATTAAATAGTTTGTATATTTCTCATGCAAATTCAACATTGGTTTGTCTGTTTTTCCTGAAATTCATAAGCCTTTGTTGGTATGCCTCAGGTACCACTCATAAACCTTCAAGATATATCCCATACATCATAATCAGCACTTTGTTGTTCCGACAGTTAAGTGTAGACTTTGCAAGGTTTGTCAACAAGTACAATTTATAATAATTAAGTCCAATGATCTCTTGGACATTTCAAGTTTTCAGTAATTAGGAATGTCGAATGAATCCTCAATAGTCCCAAAGTAGTTTTTTAGTCCAAAAAATATTTGAGCTCCTTATAATTCCAATGAATAATTTCAATAAATACTTCCTTTCAAATGATATGTGAATACGACAGTAATGATTCTACAGACTGAACTTAAAAGAGGAACGAATAATAGTTTACCAAGTCCTTCTTAAAGCAGACTGTCACCTGACCTGTGACACAACAAAATGCCAACGATATGGGGCATTTAAAATGAAAAATTCCATCCAATGTTTGTAAACAATGTCAGGTCTTGAACTTAAATTCAGGTAAACATAATGACAAAAGTCAGGTAGACAATAGAATTTCCCAGGAAAATCCAGGTCTTGTACTTAAATCCAAGTTAATATCTTTTTAAAAATGGCAGAAGTCAAGTAGGCGATTATGGACAAAGGTCAAGCACACAATATTAATTAGGTATACATAACAGAATAACTTCCTGCTTGTTTAATTATATGCCTGATTATTTTGATAGCTAGTCCTGTCCTCAGATACTGGTTTAAAATTATCAGGGCTCAGTGGTGCTCAAGCTTTTACTTACTAAGTGCACTAGATCTAAAAGCATAAGTAAGAGTGCACATTACCATGGAACCTTTCAAAAGTTAACAAAGGAATCAGAATTAACGATGAAAATGGGGAAGGAAGCAGGTTAAATAGTTGCATAATCATAAATGCATTGCAAATAATTACCAATAAACAGTTTGTTTCTAATGAAGTTGCTTGCTTTTCTCTATATAATCTACTTTGATTTTTATGCTTATCAATAATTGTAAGATTGTAAATAAAAGTATTACTTAAAGATATTTAAACAACACCAGCAAAAACATTGTGCTTTTTGCATGCGAATATGGATACTTGTACATTCTAATGTTATTGTTGTTTTAGATCAGTGGACATTTATTTCAATTTTGTTGTTGTTATATCAGTAAAATATTGATGTTGTGATTTCACCGAATATAATTATGAAATTTCTTTCTTTCTCTGAGCAAGCTCTGAGTGCCAGTTGGGGAATTTTAAGTTTACTAAAAATTCTTAAACTGGCTTCATAATGAGCTTTATCCATGAAGCTAAGCTTTTCATGCACCAAGTGCACCTTTAGCTTTTGTTCCCTTGCTATCTTTGATCACATTTGTTAATAGGTTAAACCACTAATTAGAGGTTATTTATGTAATAATATCTAAAACTGTTTGATTGGTCAATTATTGTGAGTTGACACATGAATGCGGCTGCTAGCTCTTGCACTGGTAGAATTAGCATACATACCTTTGAACTCTTTTTATTCTACTTTCTTGATTTCATTTAAAAGAGGTATCAGACGTAATGATATATAGTTAGGTCTCTAGTACATAGTTAGGTCTACGTGTGTGTGTGTGTGTGTGTGTGTGTGTGTGTAATTTGGATTTTTATCGTAACTTTAACAATTTTTCAGTCATATCGCTACAATGTCTGCAGTGTGGCAGTTTATAGTGATGTCTAACACTGGGGCATCATGCATACCACAGACATGCAGCATGATGTCCCACCCAGTCATATTATCCTGACACCAGGCTGACAAGTCCTAACACTAACCTCTTAATGCTGAGCGCTAAGTGAGGCCACTGTTAGTACCATTTTTATAAGTCTTTGGTATGACTCTGCCGGGGTTCGAACCCGCAACCTCCCGCATCCAAGGCGGATGCTCTAACCACTTAGGCCACCGGAGCGGTCGGTCTACTATTTAAGTGATTGGAACAAGGCAACAGATACTTTTGCAATTAGATCAAAACACAATCATCACTTAATTTTGTTCTGATGGAAATGCTCATGGACATTTATGTGATGGTTGATTGATCTTTTCATGTTTGAATATAAAAGGGCACACAGCATTTATGATTACGGTGAAACTGAATTAAAGATAAAACTGTAACATGGAGATCACTTGAAAAGACTATTTATAACAGGCATTTATTTCTTATTGTTACCACACACCAGTAGAAATTACAAACTTTTTTTAATTGATCAATAATGCATCATATATTGTTATTATTTCATAACGCCTTGAGAATATGTTTTAAAGAATATTTAAAATATATGACGTCTTTAATGTTGTGAATGTTATGACACTAACATAAGCTTTTGATCATAAACCAAGCAAGATAATTTTATCAATGATGCATTTCCTAATTATGAACAAGATTTTATTCCCGTCCAGTAGTTAGAAGCCTGTTTATGGGTATTTTCTTTAAGATATGGTGGAATCTACTTTTGCCTCAGTTTTAAAAGTGAGTTTATGAGTTATCCTGTTGCACTGAAATAAGAGAGTAAATAGATAAATAGCTGAGCTAATCAATTTATTAATAACAAAAGAATTGTGAAAGACAAATTTCATACCTTAGATTCTGTTTTGCCTGTTTGCTTCAACATCTCTGAATCATCATGTGCTCCTATTATTCATATTTTGCTCCCCAAAAGTGATAACACTGTCTCCAATAAAAAATGATAACACTGTCTCCAAATAAAAAGTGACAACGGTGTCTCCCAATAAAACGTGGTAACTCTGTCTCCCAATAAAAAGTGGTAACTCTGTCTCCCAAAAAAAAAGTGGTAATCTTGTCTCTCAATAAAACTTGATAACCATGTGGCCCATTCTGCTTATGTGCAACAAAATTTATTAAATACTATGACAGAAAAAAGATAAATCTTTATTCAATTATTTCAGTAAAATTATCCACTAAGGGTCAAAATTGCATAAGGAATGTTGGAGAGAACCCATGTCAGTACTTTTGTCTTCACTGTCTGACAAATCATCATTTCAATCGTCTGGTGTGTCCACAACATGGAAGAACCAGGCCTCCGTTTGGTAAGTAAATAGTACACATTACATACTGGAACATACAATAGTACTTATTTTAAATGAAATTTATTAAATGCATTGAACAACTTGTATATTCTGTGAGCTTTTGGGAAGGAATTGATTGAATGATTTAGGGGCAGATCTATGAATATCTATTACAGGGGCGGGGGGAGGTAAACAAGTTGGCAAGGGTTGTGCAGAATGGAACCCTTCTTTGGGGGCTTGGAGTGAGACCTCATCACCGAATGCCAAATCAACCGTTTATTCTTCTTGTTCTGGGCAATGGTTTGGAGTGAGATCCTTAGCTCCAAACTTTATACATTGGCTGTACATTCTCTTTTAAGATTTTGCATTCAGCTGAGAATATTTGCACATTGTATTAATACTATTATACCAGAATGATAAAACTTGCTGAAGGGATGCGTCTTGATGGGTACTGCGCCTTCATTATTGTAGCCTATCTTTCATGCTCACTAAGTTTGGTTATATTTTGTGTTTTTGTGTTTTAAGTTTATTTTTCAGGCACTGTTCGTGGTAGAATTATCAAACCTTATGATTGTTTGGATCTTTTATTACCACACCCTTGCTAAAAAAGAAAGTCATTGTGACCTACATTCTGTAGTGTACTGGCTTAGGTTATGTTTTGCATTAACTCGTGATATTGTTCGGTGACTTTGTTCAGAGTTTGTGCTGAAAGTTCATTTTATTTGGTGCTGTTTATGTTATAATCTTGAATATTGTTTTTGGATGCATCTCTGTTACTACCAAACTCTTAAACCAGAAAAGGTCACAGTGGCCTACATTTTATGCTTGCTAACTATTTGTGATTATGAACTTACTCATTCATCCATTCTAGACCTATATAAATCCTAAGCCCTTTCTGACCAATGTAATTGGAAGTGACAGTATTGTTTTCAAAGGTAAATTTTCCGTAGAGTGTATTAACGACTATATTGTGATATTGAAACAATCCTGACTACCTGTCAATTTATATTCTTATAAAGTGCATTTGCATATATCATTAATGTTTGGGATAATATATAATCTCCTTTTATTGTTTACATTCCCTTCATGCTGGAAAGTTTTACCTCTGTTTCCGATGCAAATAATAGTGACTGTAGTAACAGTTTTTGATATATGACCCCTGTACAAAAGAAAAGTAACTTGATAAACTTGATACAATATGTAAATCATATAAATATGATTTGTTTAAATATTCATCATCTGGGGGAAGATTTGTGAAGCCCAGTGTGTATATGATAAGATTGTATACTGTCTTCACTTACCTTCTATTCTGAGAAAGAAATAGGCAATTGTATCCATTTTTCTCCAGGATTAGGGTAATATTCATGTAAATTCATAATATTTTGTCACCAGTGTGATGAAACTGTTCATCATCAATGTTGAATATTTGTATAATTTATTGTGAAATAATTGCTATTTTTATCGTTTGAAATCGGGCGCCATTTGTACTACTGTGTGTATTGGGCGCTCGGTTTTCCACTAGGTAGCGCTCAGGTTAATTTTTCCAAATTCTTCCATATTTAGTCATATTCGTGAAAACTTTGTCATGAATTTCCCGAGTGTGTTCCCAAAACCTATAAATAGGGGTGAGATCTGCCGGTTTGGCAGTTGTGGTTCTGCTGGACTCCAGTAAAGGTCTCAAGACTAAACAAACAGAACGAAAGTCTCTTGAAATAATTTCAAGCATCAATACAATAGCAAGGTAGACTAGTCACTACCGATACATTAAATTTAGTCCTCATAATGACTATAATGTTTCTCTTAAGTTGTTTCAATGTTTATTTCCTAGTTATATCAGATAAAAGTTCCAATAGAAGGATTTAGCTGACGACACTATTACTGTGTCGTCATCAACACTGCCGTCTGCTATCCATTGGAAATTTAGTATTCCGACTGGCATTATCGAATTTCCCACTCAACTACATGTATCACTTTGGACTCACTAATTTCCATCCATTTTGTAGTGGTTGCATCGTTTAGATGTCGAACTAATATACCCGACACAACGACACACTTTGTCGCTACAAAATGACAGACTGTGTCTCAGCCAACAAACGCGACACACACTATTAACATCCGGTTCCAGACTGTGCCTCTAAAATATTTACCATTGGACTATAAAATACAAACCCGGGTCTGGTTCCGAACCTTGATTACGACATATGAACACATTTTGAGAACTATTAACTTATTTTTCTCCGCAAGATTAGTTTGGGAAATGAGATCATCTGAATTATAGATTATATGAATTAGGACAAATGGAACATTTATGCTGATTTTCACATGCAATTTACTGAAACTATTGTTGTTATTTCAACATGTTTTATCAAACATCTGTTCTGCATATTTGCAAACATTATATTTCACAATTTTGAGCACTAAATTTTCTGAGAAAACACACACAAGTCTGGAAGTCATATAATAAACTGTGTTGACTATTTATATTTGTTTTGTTTTGTGCTTTTATCATCTAAATAAGAACTTTTGTTGTGAACATACCATTTCTTGACACTACAACACACTGGAGAGATCTAGTAACTGAAAAAGGCGTGAGCTGTCCATCCATTCCATTTTATTTGACCTTGACCCTTGACACGTTACAATATATTACCCTTATCAGGTTAAATATGTATTGTGCAGTAAGTGAGTATGCTTATTAGGTGAGTCGACTGCATCCTGCATGCTTTTATATGAGGCCTCACTTACTGTGTTTAATATATGTAAGTATTAATGTAATGCCAGTCTGTGACCTTCACTCAGCAATATCTTGCCTATAGAGATGGAAAATAATAATAGCTTATGAACAGCATTGATTATAAAAGAAATAATAAAGAAACAGCAGTGTCCTAGTTTTTTAATCAGCCGATTATAGTACATACAGTTACAGGTGATACTGACCTAGAGAAAAATATGTTGAGAACAACTCTCTGATATGATATATATATATATATATATATATATATATATATATATATATATATATATATATATATATATATGGTCCACCATTATATTCTTTCCTTAATCTTTCAATGTATTTCTCCTGTATACACCATTCTATCACCCTGCCCATCTTTCTATACAGTAAAATGTTGATTATTTAGACCCATTTGGTTAATCAATCATCCAGATGATCATATTTTAGTCACAAAAGGTAGGAGTGTAAATAAAGTAAATCGTAATGTTTGTTCATGTATCAGAAATTAAGTAAATATTAACATTGAGACAGGTTTAATAGTATGATCAAATAATAACATACCATAGATTGAATGAATGGTCATTTAATGTTTGGTCTCATCAACACAACTTAAGTGTTAGAGGGATTTGATCAAGGTAACTTGGATGATTCAGAATTTATTCACACCTGCGCTGGTAGATGAGTCACTTTTATCAACCATTAAGTCATCACTGGTCATCGATTGACAGTGAATTATTTAGGTTGAGGCTACAGAATGCTTTTGATAAGACTGTTACAAATATTTATTACTACTGATTAATTAGAGATTTATGTGTATCAAATTACATATTGGCACAGAGACACTGACTTAGAGATAATCAGGTTTAAGACAAGATATTTTTGCATCTCACTCTATCTTACCCCCTCCTAGTTACGTTTGTGTTTACTTTAAAAACATAACCAAGTTATTCATAATACCATTGTAATTACAATTGGATGAGTTTATATTTGATTGTGTTTGTTTCAGTTTTATAATACTTTAGTCTATATTGATCACGATCATCAAATTAGTTTAATTTATATATACATGAACATTGAAGTAAGCAGAAATTTGGGGATATATGGAAATTGTTCATATGAGTGAATAATTCAGATAATTGGCATCAGGATAATTGACATCAGAATGACTGACATCAGGGTAATCTTCGGGTAAACTAAGATTACATGCTTCGCAACAAAATGTTTCCTTTTCCTCTCATGATTTTGCTCAACTTTCCTTGGACCAAAATGTCTGCTAAATTCTTATTATGTATGATGTTAATGGTAGTCTTTAAATATCCCCCACACTTGGCATGATCTATGAGATTGCCTCCTGAAGCTGGTTCTCTATACATTTTAACTGTACTCATTGTTCTGAGTTTTTCCTTTGTTATGTATATGTAATTTAATTGCTTGTGTGTTAGTTTTAAATTCTCTTTTATTTTATTTTTTTTTCATTGCATATTATTGTAATAACTTTATTCACTGAATTTGACTTTTTTTTCGGAAAATTCTGTTTTCTGTTTTAATCTGATAAACATGCAGTTTATTGCTACATTATATTTTTAGTTGACCTAGTTCCTGACCTTGGTTCAGAAATTAATAAATTTCACAGAGTGAAAAATCATTGGTCGTAATCAAGGTCATTCTTGGCTTGCGTCAGCTCTGTTGTAAACAACCTTTTTTTAAATTCATTTCCAGTGTGGGAATCATTGATTCTTACCTAAGGTTATACAAGCCTACGTGCTAAGTGACATATTTTACTGCGTTGTTCCAGCTAAGTGACCACGTGACTCCACCATGTGATCTAAAATTGAGGGTTAAAACAGATGTTTTTAGTGTTTTCAGTCAGTCGTAAATTAATACCTTCGGAGCTCAGAGGTATTTTGTGTTGTGACCAGTTCAAGTTAGTTTTTTTTGTTAAAATAATTTATTCTCTCTGGAAAACATACAAGTGCTCTTCTTCATCAACATTCTTAGACAAAGACATTTAGTGGAAATTATTCAGAATTCTAAAGCCTAAATATTATACTCGATTCATAAAATTCAACAAGGAACTGTTGACATATCAGCACTGAACAGGATATAGAGGACTTCATTGCCTTCCATCTTGGAACTTCATCGGGATTCAAACTTTGATTCATTTAGAACTTTTTAGTGATAGGACTTATATTTTTAAATTCTAGGATTAGTTTTTGGATTAGATTCACAAACCGTAAGTCCTTTTTCATATTTTTTTTTTCTTGTTTTCTAGGGAAATAAATTATTTTGTTAAAATTTACAAAACTTGTTGGCTTCACTCTTTTCTTTGTTACTTTGTACGAGCCTAGTCACATAACAAAGAAAATTGGGGTTCTCGTCCTTGGGATATATGAATTTTGGCTAAAATATTTCAGAAAATTGTTTTTTAGAATTTAAATTCCCCTGGTTTTTAAATCCCAAGTATTATTTCATATTTTGTTTGAAATTTCTAGTGAAATCAATAGGCTTTTTCACAATATCATCAAAAGTAGAGAATTTTTTTAATTTTACCCAGGAGTGTTTGGACATTTTGAAAATGGAAGTCCAGCTAAAAACGTTGGAAATAGAGATAAGACAAGTTCAGTTTCAGATAGAAATGATACAAATGGAAAGAAAAGGGGAGGAAAGACAAATGCAATTTGAGAAAGACAAACTAGATATGCAGATGCAAAGAGAGAAGGATGAAAGGGAATTTCAAATTCGGTTGGAAGATTTAGAGCTGGCAAAGGGAAAACACTATCCTACTTTTGATGTTTTCAAAAATATTAGGTTAGCGCCCCATTTCAGAGAAAAAGAAGTAGACAGATATTTTCCTCGTTTTGAAAAAAATGCAGAACATTTGAAACAGCCAAGGGAGCATTGGACTCTATTATTACAATCTGTACTTAATGGTAGAGCTAGTGATAGTTATTTTTCACTGTCACCAGAGTACAGTGCTGACTATGATGTGGTTAAAGACTATCCTGAAGGGTTATGAGTTAGTTCCTGAGGCTTATCGGCAAAAATTAAGGAATTCTAGAAAATTCACTGACAAGACTTACGTCGAATTTGCAAGAGAAAAAGAGCAGTTATTTGAGAAATGGTGCTTAGCCAAGAAAGTTGAACATGATTATGAAACTCGCAAACAACTTGTAGTACTTGAAGAGTTCAATAACTGTGTCCATAGCGACATTAAGGCTTTTCTTGAAGAGCATCAGATCGAAACCATGGAAAATGCTGCTGGTGCTGCTGATAAGTATTTCTTAACTCATAAAGTTTCTGTTGTAGGCAGGTCTTTCACTCAGCAGTCTACTGGTAGAAAGGTATTTCAGCCTAATACGACTCCTTCTAAAACTCAGTCTGGCACAACTTTTAAAAATCAAGCTTCTGATAAGCTTGATTCAAAATCCTTGTCTCTTCCTACGTGTACCTATTGCAAGAAAAAAGGACACGTTATCTCTGATTGCTTCAAATTGAAATATAAGCATCAGAATCAAGATAGACCTATCCCAAACGCTCTTATTTCTAAGAGGTCAAGGTCACGGTCATGTATTGAAAGCAATATATTTCTTTCGTCTCAAAAACCCCAGTCTAATTTTATTATGGAGAATTATGAACCATTCATGTCGAAGGGTTCTATATCACTCTTGGGTGATTTGGTCAATACTATCCCTATTAAAATTTTGAGGGACACAGGAGCTTCTCAGAGTCTTTTATTTTCAGGTATTTTGCCTTTTTCTGAGAAGTCTTCTTCTGATGAGAGTCTTCTCATTCAGGGAGTAGAGTGCTGCTTTGTTAATGTTCCTCTCCATTCTGTAAATTTCTCATCAGACTTAGTTTCAGGACCTGTGACAGTCGGAATAGTGTTTTCTTTACCCGTTCAGGGCATTCATTTATTGCTACGCAACGACCTAGCTGGAGACAACGTTGTGGTTAATCCACTTGTAACTGACAAGCCTTGTTTGGATCAAAATGTTGATCCTATTTAAAAAGAATACCCTGATTTATACCCAGCTTGTGCAGTTACTAGATCTATGGCAAAGAAAGCTCTTGAAAATGATTTTGGTAAGGAAAGTATTCCTTTGGCTGACACATGTATTGGTCAGGCTTTTGATGAGGTCACTTTCACTCCTTGTTTGGATCAATCAAAAGGTATTGATCACAGTGATCCTGTTTTAACTACACATTCTCTTTTTTCTAATCAGGGTGACAAACGACAATCACTTGTCGTCGAACAGGGAAAAGATCCTAAGATCTCCTGTTTGTTTCAAAGGGCCATTAGTGAAACTGAAGCCACTGAAGTACCTGTCTGTTATTTCATTAAAAATGGAATTCTTATGAGAAAATGGAGACCTCCCGAGGTACCTGCTGGTGACGAGTAGTCAGTGAACTATCAAATTGTAGTTCCAAAATCTTACAGATAGGAAATACTTAGTCTGGCCCATGAAACTCCTCTGGCTGGTCATTTAGGGATAAATAAAACTTATCACTAGATCTTGACTCACTTTTATTGGCCAACAATCAAAAGTGATGTTTGTAAATACTACAGATCTTGTCATACTTGTCAAATGGTAGGAAAACCCAATTAGAAAATACCTAAGGCTCATCTGCAACCTATTCCTGCATTTGACGAACCATTTAGTAGAATAATGGTAGATTGTGTTGGTCCTTTACCTAAGGCCAAGTCAGGCAACCAATACTTGTTGACCATAATGTGTGCGTCAACAAGGTTCCCAGAGGCAATTCCTTTGAGGAATATTAAAACAAAAACTATAGTAAAAGCTTTGATAAAGCTCTTTACTCAATTTGGCCTTCCCAAATCTGTGCAGGGTCAAATTTTATGTCTGGAATTTTCCAGCTATTTATGCTTGAATCTGGCATTCAGCAATTCAAGTCAAAAGTGAAATCATGGTTTCACAGAATTTTAATGGAGAGAAGTTTTGAGTCTTGTAATAGAGTTCATTCTCTCTTGCTCATTCTTCAAAATCTTCTTCAAATTAGATTTTTTGGCCCTTACAAAGTAAAGAAGAAAATGAATGAGTTAAATTATATTAATAGTACTCTGATCTAAATAAATTAATGGAGTACTAGCATATTGAGAGAGATAGTCAGGTAAATCATGCAATTAATTTAGTTGTACCAGTACCACTCACTGAGGATTTAAGTGAAGAAATTCAATCGGACTCTATTGATTTTGGAGCGAGAAATCTTCGTAATTCGGAAAGTATGAAAAATCTGGACCAGAAAGATTTACATTTGCAACAGCAAGAAAGGAGTGAACTTAAACAGTTATTATTTGAATATGAGCTGTTATTTCCAGACGTTCCTACGAAAACAAACAAAATTTTTCATGACGTTGAAATTGTAGATTCAAAACCTGTGAAACAACACCCATACAGGATGAACCCTCTCAAACAAGAATACTTGAGAAAGGAAATTCAATATTTGTTGGAGAATGATTTCATAGAGCCCAGTAAAAGTGACTGGAGTTCACCATGTATACTTGTTCCGAAACCAGATAAAACTTTCCGCATGTGCACTGATTATAGGAAGGTGAACAGTGTGACAAAGATTCATTTCCATTACCAAGAATCAATGGTTGCATTGATAAAATTGGAAATGCCAAGTATGTCACCAAATTTGACCTTCTGAAAAGATTTTGGCAAATTCCACTTATGGAAAGGGCAAAGGATATTTCGGCATTTGTGACTCCAGATGGACTCTATCAATATAAAGTAATGCCGTTCATGATGAAGAGTTCTCCAAGTACCTTTCAACGATTGATGAATATGATTACCTCTGGTCTAAATAATTGTGATGCTTACATCAATGATGTCATTATCTACAACGACACCTGGAAAGAACATCTAGCAACAATTCGGAAATTTTTTGACAGACTCACTGATGCAAGTTTGACAATTAATTTATCTAAAAGTGAATTCTGCCATGTTTGTGTAACATTTCTAGGACATATTGTGGGACATGGTCAAGTTAAACCTATACATGCTAAGGTCAAGGCTATCTCTGATTTCCTTGTGCCTGTCAGTAAAAAGCAACTGATGCAATTTTTGGGTATGGCTGGATACTATCGGAAATTTTGTTCCAATTTTTCTAATATTGCTGAACCCCTGACAAACTTGTCGAGCAAGAAAAACAAGTTTCTTTGGACTGAAAAATGTCAGGAGGCTTTCGACAAGTTAAAGGCCATACTTAAAAGCGCACCAGTTCCTACTGCTCCAAATTTCAGTAAATCATTTAAACTATCTGTTGATGCAAGTCATGCTGGGGTTGGAGCAGTATTGATTCAAGAAGATAGAAATGGTGTTGATCATCCAGTGTGCTATTTCTCTAAGAAATTAAATAAGCACCAAATGAAATTACTCAAGAATCGAGAAGGAATGTTTGGCTTTAATTTTAGCATTACAGCAGTTTGAAGTTTATCTTAGTTCAGCTCCTTCTCCGGTTGTTGTGTTTAGTGATCACAACCCCCTTACTTTCATCGACAAGATGAAAAATAAAAATCAAAGATTATTAAGTGGATTTTGTTGTTACAGTAATATATTCTTGACATTAGGAACATCAAGAGAAAGGACAATTTAATTGCAGATGCACTTTCCCATTTATAGAAATGTTATTTCATGTAACATTTGTATAATTCATAAGAATTCTTATTATGTAATTTTGTTTTATCTCATGTATAATTCACATGTGGTAAAAAGAAAGCTTTATTATATAAATCTTTCTTTTTCTTTATGGGGGAAGTGTTACGTATATGTAATTTAATTGCTTGTGTGTTAGTTTTAAATTCTCTTTTATTTTATTTTTATTTTCATTACATGTTACTGTAATAACTTTATTCACTGGATTTGACTTTTTTTTCGGAAAATTCTGTTTTCTGTTTTGACCTGATAAACATACAATCTATTGCTACATTATATTTTTAGCTGACCTAGTTCCTGACCTTGGTTCAGAAATTAATAAACACAGAGTGAAAATCATTGGTGGTAATCAAGGTCATTCTTGACTTGTGTCAGCTCTGTTGTAAACAGCCTTTTTTAAAAATTCATTTCCAGTGTGGGAATCATTGATTCTTACCTAAGGCTATACTAGCCTACGTGCTGATTGACATATTATTTACTGCGTTGTTCCAGCTAAGTGACCACGTGACTCCACCATGTGATCTAAAATTGAGGGTTAAAACAGATGTTTTTAGTGTTTTCAGTCAGTCGTAAATTAATACCTTCGGAGCTCAGAGGTATTTTGTGTTGTGACCAGTTCAAGTTAGTTTTTTTTTTTTTATTTAAGATAATTTATTCACTCTGGAAAACATACAAGTGCTCTTCTTCATCAAAATTCTTAGACAAAGACATTTAGTGGAAATTATTCAGAATTCTAAAGCCTAAATATTATACTTGATTCATAAAATTCAACAAGGAACTGTTGACATATCAGCACTGAACAGGATATAGAGGACTTCATTGCCTTCCATCTTGGAACTTCATCGGGATTCAAACTTTGATTCATTTAGAACTTTTTAGTGATAGGGCTTATATTTTTAAATTCTAGGATTAGTTTTTGGATTAGATTCACAAACAAACCGTAAGTCCTTTTTCATATTATCTTGTTTTCTAGGGAAATAAATTATTTTGTTAAAATTTACGAAACTTGTTGGCTTGGCTCTTTTTTTCGTTACTTTGTACGAACCTAGTCACGTAACAGCTTGAGTTCTTTTTTTATGCTTATGCTTATAGTATATGTTTCTCATCACTGTAAGTCTGTTTAAGTCTGACTGCTAGGCCATTGTGGGTATTATTATTGTTCATTACAGGTGACTATGTATATGGTGTATTTGTAGCTGGGAACAATGTTGATGATGCACAACAGCTTCCATTTAAACAAGGTTCAAATCATGACACAGAAGTTGTTGCGCAGATGTTCAAGAGAGATGTTCAGAAGGTTGTTCAGGTCCTAAAAGCAACACATCCACTTGTTTTGGGAGCCAGGTAATTTATAATTTTAGCATGAAATTAAATTATGAAAGTCAAGTAATGTTACCAGTATTGTTAAGGGCAGGCAAAAGTAAAATTTTGTTTTTTAAAGAATACGGATCTTTTAGTTGATCCCTCCATTCTGTGTCATCCGTCAGCATTTGCAATCTGAAACTTTAAGGAAAGGTCCAGACCAATTTCATCCCAGTCTGGCAACACTTTTCAAGTTTGAACAAATGATCCACCATCAAATATAGCCAAGATTTATTAGAGTAGAAAAATATATGAAATAATTATTGTCAACTGCTTCTCAACTAGATTTGCAACATACTGGCTTGAAGGACATTTAAATATAGACAGTAGTACTAAATATTGAAAAATGTTGATGTCTAAAGTAGCATGTTCTCAAAACTTTGAGCAAAATTTAACAGTAAAGTAGTCCCCCTCTTGATCGGCCCCCCTGACCAGCGGCCACTCGCTCCGACGGCACCTACGAATTTGTGTTCAAAAGTACCGCTCACGAAAGGCCACCCCGCTAAGGCGACCAGCGGCCAGCATATTAGTGCAAAAATATAAAATTTACCCCTCACAAGCGGCCGCATTTTATTTTGTAATATGTATTCTGAACCAATTTTATTCATAACGTGTGTTAAGTAATCCAATTTCTGTTTCCCGATGTCAGGTTTTCGTTACTGAAAGAAGTGTTGACTGAAGTACATGTACCACTAAGGTTAATATTATATCATTTACGCCTCACGAAAAGCCACATTTATTCTATAAAGCCGAGAAAGACTCAAATTTTAATCCATACAAAAAGGTAAGTACACGTAATCCGATTAGCCTTACTGCTGTGTTATCATGAGATGTCCGTTTTAGTCACTGATAATTGTTAAGATTACAATTATTGAATATTAGTAACAGCTGAGAAGTGGTGGTATTGATGTACAATACACAATTCAGCGGGAAAATGGTTTGATAGCCTTTATGGCTTCCCTTAGTAAGATGTTGAACTTGTTCATTTTCATAATTAGTGGCTATTACTACTGACAATAATTGTCAAGATTACAAATCCTAACGGCCGCGAGGTGCTATTGTTCAGATCAAATCTGCGTACATATCGAAGCCGTTTTGGCTTCTCTCCCTTAGTGTAAAGAAATGTAAACACAAATAGGGTACCGGACTGCGACTAATGAATCACGTGACAAGATCGCTGCCTTTAAAAACACATGGCATTTTGTTTCAATGCAGAAAAGTTGTTTTATCAGTCTTGTAGTTGGTAACACTGATGATTACAACCGGACGTAATTGTCAAGATCATAACAGGGTCAGCATAGTCTAAAAGTAGATTTTTGCAGACACACACACAGGGAAATTAGCCTTGAACAAAACATGTTACCAGACAAAGACCGAAAAATCACGTGACAACACATTCCTTTGTGAAGAAGGCATTTCGTCCGCTCTGCAAAGGTTTCGTCTGCATAATTAAATCGCATACAGTTAGCCACATCCGAATGAATCATTACAAAACATTAACATGTCATCACGTAAATGGAGACGATTATTTTAGAAAAATGTCGGTTATTCTACTCGACGACATAGGGTTAGGTGGGGAGGGGGAACTTGCCCAACGATTTTAGGTAGAAAAAACTCGAATAAAACAATTTTATGTTGAAAAGACTCGAATAAACAACATCGTAACCGATAAGGAGGTTATTCAGCAGCAGTGGGAAAAAGGAGCAAATGGAAAGAGAATTATGTATGTACCAAGATTTAAATGACGTTTTTGAATGGTTTTGCAATGTGCATGACAACAACACCCGCTCGCATATCACGCTTATGCCAAGAATAAGAACTATTAATGCATATTCAGTTGAAATAAGTCTATTATTATAACAAGAAGAACCTTTTAATAATTAATGTTACTTTTAAACGAAGATATTAAATACTTTGAAGAATGAAGCTTTCTAACTGCGTACATTACATATACTTCTCACAAAAAGATTATTCCCCCTCTGGAAAGGCCACCCATCTTATAAGGCCACTTTCCCGGTGCAGAAGGGGTGGCCGTATAAGAGGGGGGCTACTGTATCTGACCAGCCTTTCAAAGGTGTTTCTTTGATTTACTGCATACAACCTATAACATCAGGAATATAGAGGTAATACCAAGAAGGTATATTGTAATCCTGGGAAATCAGTTTTTCAGTGTAATTTCAGGTGTGAAGTAAGTACCATGTAAAACTTTTAGTATATTGCTTTATGCAGATTTCTTCTTCATTGAAGAAAACGTGCGCAAATGGTGAACTAATCATTAGTCCCTTCTTGTAACTATGATTACAATCATCAGAATGTCTCATTTTTCCAGTCATTTACAAGAAAGATAACACTAAGTTATTATTTCTTTGTAATGCAATTAAAATAGCAATACGCATATTGTCTAATTATATTTTATTGCATTAGTTTTATGTAATGCATCAAGTAAAATAAACCATTATGATATTTTGTAAAGTGACAATGTAGAAAGCAAATCATATGCAGTAGTAACAGTGGGAAAATGGAACAAATGGTAAGGGAAAGGTTTTCCAATATCCACTTTTTCTCTGCTCACAATTGATTAGGGAATACAAAAAACGGATCTTATGTAAAACTCATGAAAACAGATTAAATTCATTAGACAATGATAATTTGACGATAAAATATAGCCCAAGGCATCGCAAGTACTGTCATTTTCCGTGGAGAGAAGAAAACAGCCTATTTTAAAAAGAGAGAGAGTATTCTTCCGGAGATTGTCTTTTTCTGCATCAGTGTACGTAACTTCTGCATTTATTGAACTATATTTTCTCAGAATTGACGATTGTTTAGGCATGAATGTTATTTATGTTGGTCATGAATTCTTTTGTATGGACTGTATTGAACAGAGGTATGTACATGGTACTAAATTGTTATAATCGTATTATATGGAAAATTGTTATGAATCTTGCTGTGTGTCCACCCATAGGTTCTTCTGTGAGTCAACCTGTGGTTTGTCTTTCATCCATCTTGCCCATGCCTAATTAGTATAATATTAAACTTCACGAAAGCCAATGAGCATATTTTGATCAGAATGATCAGAGAGAATCCGTACATAAAGGCTTTTGAAATTTTTAAAATTTATTCCACTCCATCATCATGTATACTTGCAATCAGTGAGTAACTCATTTTCATAGCCCCTCTGTGGCCCCAACAATCGTGTTTCAACGGTCTTCTCGACCTGCTGATCAGGTATCTCGAGGTAAAATGATCCTTGTCTCTCTCGCTAAGACTGAATCTCTCTTGTGTCTCGTTGTGTCTAACACACCTTATCAATCTTTAGGTGAAGTGTTGTTTGAGAACCTAACCTTCAAATACTGTTTTCATGCTGTCCTTAGAAATCATGAGACAAAGGAGTGAGCTTCATGCCCGCTCCATAGAGTAAGGTTGTTTAAGGTTTAATGGAAGTTATGAGTCGATTTGTGTACTTTGCCAACGAGGTATTTTTTGGCAAACAAACCATCTTCTATCAGTTGCTTCAATGCTCAGTCTCAGTCACTAATTTAGCGATATAATACATACATTTATTACTATTGTCAGAGTCCCTCCTCCTGCACCGCACTGATGTCCCTCAAGTTAAGACTACATCCTGAATAGAATGAAGGATAGTGTGCATGGGCAAGGTAGAAATTGGTTGAACTTAGGAACGTTCTGTTATCCAGAACATTGTAAGCACCCTATGGGAGGATGAATTCTGATCATACGGTTGGGATATTTTCCTTCTTGAAAAGAGTAAACTATGAAATAGCAGCCTGTTATTATCACCTAACTAAAATTAGTTTATTATATTTACATCACCTAAAAATATATTTTCACCACCTCACTTGCTCATATACCTTTGATAGCAGGAATTTTATCTGAACCAATATCTGATGAACTTGCACATCTCGATCATATCAAGCAAGCCATCAGAGAAAACAGGACTCAGAACAAGTGGTGGAGAGAATTGCTTGATCAAGAGGGCTGGGGCCAATACTTTAAATGGGCATGAGGGGAAGTGGAGCATTTTCTCAGCAGTGAAAGCAAGAACACATTCTTCAGCTTAAAGCAATATTACCGCAAACAGCTAACTTTCACATACGGAGGTTTGAGGTAGAGCAGCACACATCATGACAAAAGGTTGCAATTCCACAAGACTCTACACATTTTATCATCAGGAAAGAGTTGATGTATGACTAAGCAAGGACCTCTCTGACCTTCTAGTGAACTTCATCATGACCAAAGGGTTTGCCTAAGGCACTATTAGAAAGTTTTCTATCGTTGGTGCATTTTCTCATATAAAACCTGCTTCCAAGTTGTCCTCGTTATGATAGGAGGAATCAGCAATATACATGCTATGTTGTTTGACTTGAATTATTAACAGTTTTATCGAGATGGAGCAGTTTCACTTGTGATGACCCCTCCTTTCCTTGCTGCCTCTCACAGTGATTCAGTCTTTTGCTGTGAAACCTCTTCGAAGTTAGACCCGTCACCTCAGGGCCATTTGTAGGACCTGGTGACTGTTTTTTAATTAGTACCTAAGTGGGCAAATCCTATGTGAAGATGGAAAAGTCATCTATTACCTTTGCTTAATCATATGTTGCTGCTATAAATGTTGACAGTCAACATGAAATTTACATGGATAGTGGTTCTGAATTAATAGGGTTTCATTCAATTGTATGTAGCATGTATGATTCAGGGAATATAGGTATACAAGAGAGAAAGAGAGATAGAGATGAGTAAGTTAATGATAATAGCAGGAACTGAGCAACCCTAGTGAATATGTGACTAAAGGTTCATGAAATTTCACTGAAAGTTTAGATCAAAATATTAGCAAGATTTCTCTTAAAGTTTTGGCGAGATCTCACGAAAATATCATTGAATTTTTGGTGAGATTTCACTAAAATTTTGACTTCAACTAGAATTTCACTGAAATTTTGGCGAGATTTCCCAAACATTTAACTAAATGTTTGGTGAGATTTCAAAACAATTTTGACCAAATCTTTCACTGAAATTTCATGAGATCTCACAAAACTTTCAGTGACATTTTGATGAAATTTCACTAAAATGTTGAACAAAACTTTCATTGAAATTTTTATGTGTTAAATTTGAATGAAAAAAGTGAAATTTCTGAGTTACCACAGAGAATTTTCCTATATTTAAGTAATTTTTCATTGACATTTCAGAAGATATTAAATGATAAAATAGATACGAATAATACAGCATTTATTAACAACTGTAATATTTCAATATAAATGAAACAAAATTATACAGCTGTTCAATGACATACACGAGATATGGGAGTTGTACTGTAGAGAGAACTTTTGACTCTACGATGCTGTTGTGATCGCTTGAATGAGCCATCGATCCATGAGCTGTCGTGACAAACGTTTATCATTATATAATTACACTGACTGTACTAGAATTTTAACACAACTGAAATATTTTTCTAATATAAACAATAATATCACGCATGTCATTGAATGAGACTATTTGTGGGCTACAAAACAACTCTCAGAGATAATGACCAACATGGGTATCTGGCAATAATAGCATCACTTCCACACCAGTGACCTATACGTTGTCCCTCCCTAAGTTCTACAAGGGAATCAATTTGGAATTATGTAACTTCCAAATTGTCCTGCTCCAAATACTTCTTATTTTCCACGTACTTTACTGCAGAGTTGGTAATCGTTATGGCAAACTGCCAGTCCTGGTCGTCAGATTTCTTGCAAATTCACCAATAACTTTCCCGTCGACTATCCATTCAAGCCATTCTCATTTCCGCATATTTTTCAAACAGTTATTCAGAACATTTTGTGTCAATGTCCCTTCCAAAAACTCGAAAAGCCACGCTTGGCAAGCATGCTCATTTCCATCAATTTCCGTTAAGTGAAGATTCATGGGGCAGGTATAAATTTTTGACTAGTCAGAAAGCTCTTTACAGTGATCATCTGCTGTATAATATGCGGAACGAACACTATCGTTGGGTGATACTGAAAAGACCACTATTTAAAAAATGGATCTGAGACTATATAAAGAAACGGTCCATATCTAGGAAAATTGGACTCACTTCAGAGGAAAAGCGGAATTCTGCTCAAAAAAGGATAACAATCTTGTCGGCTGAGTGCAGTTAAATCCAATTGAAGTTGAAAACAAAAAAGGAAACATAACATAAAAAGTGTGGAAAGAAGTTATTATTCAAAAACTGAACAATAACATTAGAGTTAGTAGAAACATGAAATACAAGTGTTGCTTAAAATAGTTAAAAATGTACAAGAAACAAAACATAATTTATATTAAAATGGAATAAAGGTTTGGTTTTATATCAGTGAAGGACTGATTCTCATCGATATTTTTCAATAAAATTTCACTGTTCTAAACAACCACAAAAAAAATGCAAAAATGACGTTGGCTACTGGTTTCCTGCTTTGTTCAGTTCATGCTGGTAATATTATTTGTTATTGACTGTAAACGAGATTAAATAACATGTGACTAACTGCCATTTTAATGTGAAAGTCATATACATACCCATTACGATCAACCAGTCTTTCTTCATAGGGAATGGCTATACGTCAGTCCAAAGGTTTGTACTGTTTCTTTATTGAAAACTCATACAATGCTAATATCGACATAATGAGAAATCCATTTATAGGGCTTCATGGTAGCATTCTAGTACATCATTTGTTTTGGAGTTAATGCAACATTTCCTGGGGTGAATGAAGTCATTATCTGTCTTTAATTGCAGTAACTGGTAATTTTTTTCTGGATTTGATTACCATCGTTAATGGGGTGTGTTGCTTGTTGCCGTCATATATTTATCCTAATATTAAGAAAATGTACAGTAATTTGTAATTTTTGTCCATTGATTTGAACAGTAATTTGTAATACTTGTCCATTGAATATCAAGTATAGGCATCATGTGTGCCTGTAAAGGCATTACAACCAATTGCATAATCACTTGTCTTCTTGATGGGCTGAAAGGTTTTTAGTTAAGACCGATAGAACACTGAGCCTAGTCTTCAAAAACTGATCTACGTACAGCCTGTGAGGACATGATCCCCTGACTTTCTCTCTGTTGCAAGCATGGGCTGTTTCTTTCTTAAGTAGTCTTACTTACACAGAAAAATAGAATTTGAGGCAATTAAACCGAGCATACATGAGTTTGACATTTATTGGCATGATTCACATCTAACGATTTTTAAATATTTTGGAAAATTCTTTCAAATTACCTGCAGCTCGTTTTGCCACTGATCATTTAAATCTTAAAAATAGTGTAAATACTGTCAAAAAACAGTTCTATAGATTATGACATAGCATATCGACCTATTCTTTAAACAACTGTTTGGTTTATCCATTAAAAACAACTCTATTTGCTGAACTGTAATTATATGCAGTCTTTATCTAACCATGAATTTCTTCTCTATCCACATATATGCACCTGAGTCGGATAAAAGGGAAAGGAAAGGACATATGTTAGAAGCAATAATATAAATTCGCGTGGAGGGGTGGGAAAATGAGGTAGGCAGGGAAGAACAAATCTTAGAAGAAATATTGTAAATCCACCTTATTTGGAGGAAAAGGGGGCAGGGAAGGACATGCGTTTGAAGACATACTTATAAGCACCCAAATGGAGAGAAAATGAGGGGTAGGAAAATATGTATATTAGAAGAAACAATGTACATTTTTCATTATTGGTTTGATGGGTGTCAATTTTTTGGCTTCTTCAGAAATGACAATTTCGATTTAACTTAAATTGTGCATTGGTGAAGAGGTCTTGTTGTTTGCAGAGAAGAATCACTGTTCATTGGGTCTCTAAATTTGTGGTTTGTAGCAACCATGGAAAGGAGTGAACTCACTGTATGGTATTACTTTTCTCATGTATTTTGCAACAGGTCAACACATTTACAAGTCCTGTTTCTTCCACTTTCAGTGAAAAGAATTTAAAGGTTGTGATGCCGAAAAAGCCAGGGACTAAAGATAAAATGGAGCCAAATGTGAGAACAGCCTTTGAAGAACTCAGTGATACCATCAAACAAGCAATTTTGGAGAAGAGTCTGGATCCATCAAAGGATAGACTTCCAAATTCTCTTTTCATATTTTACTTCAGTGGTCATTGTTCTACAGATACGGGATTACACCTAGGAAGTTCAGAGGAGACCCTAAAAGCCTCAACACCTTGGATCCAGGAGATGCTACACATGGAGCTTGGTGTGGAGCAAATAGTTATTGTTCTTGATTGTTGCCATGCAGATTCACAAAAGTTTACTGATACCCATGGTTTGAATGCTTCAGCGAACCCTAAATATGACAGAAAAAAGGCAACCATTGTGCAACTGTCATCATGTGATGTAGATCAAAAATCCCATGGAAGACTTGAAGGCAGCTATTTCACCCACTTTTTTTACCTTGGTCTACTTGGCCTGAATAGTGAAGATGATATGATTAAGTTCTGTGATCAATGTGAAAAACATAGAACAAACCGAAATGTAATTGATAGCACACTGCCCTGTGGAAAATATCATAACCAGTGTCTGAGTCTTAATGGCGTAACAATTTATGCCTTGGTGGATTTCATTCAAGGACATTTTCATCTCCTAAGGGCTGACACTAGTCTCCTTGGAATTATGACATTAGTTCACAGTGCACAACGCCAAAAGGAGATCTACCTGGCATATTACAATCCATACAAATGGCACATCCCCATTCATCTAAAAGGCTCAGATGTATCCGATATTTTCAAAATATGTTCTGATCCAGATTCAATGGACCAGCTTAGACAAGACATACTCCAACACATAGGTAAGTGGCTATGTAAAATTGTCATCACAATCATATTCTTTGGACAGGTTACTTTAAGTTATGATTTATATATTGTCATGGCAGCAGTTTCGTGGCGTCATTTGTTTCGGAGCGGCCATTTAATTTGTTGGTATCACGTGAAAAAAATGTAGGTGATGACACAGTTTTCAGAAGTTTTGTTGACAGCAGTTTTTCACGCTTTGCTGCAACAAAAGAAAATGCCTAATTCACATTTATACCCATTCAAAATACCTTTATTTTTTCATAATGTCAATGAATTGAAATCCTTTGTGCAACTTGTTTATTGTCATCTGTCAGATGAATCAAATCAGGTGACTTCTTATGTCCGACCACTTCGTATGTTTCCGTACAGAGGCCCATTAATGATATAATTATCAATTTCGCTGAAGAATTTAATGACATTTGTCTTTTTTCTTTCTTTCCTTAATTGCGGTTTTGAATAAAGAATCTAACATATTGAAATCAATATAATTTAAAACAAATATATAAATACATTATCATATAAGTAATATAAGAATGAAAAAAATATTAAAAGTTTCTAACCCTGTCATCAGTGCATTACACTCGGTTTGCGTGTTTTTCGGAATGGTGGAAAACTGCATCAACACTATCGTTGTTATGTCCAAGAAGCTTTAACAAAAACATACAAAGATGTTAAAGAGAAGAAAATGTCAGTTAAAAGGGCGGCAATGTTACACAGTCTTTCAGAAACAACTTGACGTGAACGTGTCATGGGTGAAGTGGACATCGGCACAGTTAAATCAGGGCCAAATTCATTATTTTCTTTGGAGCAGGAAGTCAGGCTTGTAGTCCACGTTTTGCTTTGGCGAATGTAGGGTATGGTTATACCCGTTCGGATCTATGTAATTTGTCGACTGACTATGCTGTTGACATTTGACCTTGTCAAAGGATAATCCACTATCACTGCAGTGGCACCGCAACTTCCTATCGCGATGGCCTAATTTTACAGTTGAAAAGCCAAAGTCACTCGCTATCGTACCGAGAGAACGTAACAGCATATTTGGAGAACTGGAGAAAATCATGAACACTCATAACTTGAAAGAGAAACGACAGTACATTTACAACATTGATCAAAAGGGCATTTCCAACATCATACCCTCCTTTTCTAGTCACCTACAAAAACGAGAAACAGGCCTCAATTACCAGTGGGATGTCTTAACATATAATTGGTCTAATAGCTGGATATGCTTTAGGCACACCAATTCCGGCACATTTTGTATTTCATGGAAGCAAATAGAAATGAATTGCTTGAAAGTGAAACATTTCTGATACTGTTAATGAGACTGGATAGTCAAATTGTAAAGTATTCAGGAAATATCTCGAGGAATATTTCATTGACTATGTACAAGGGCTTCATCCTTTCCAGCCACTGCTTCTTTTATTTGACGGGCCTAGATCTCATGCATCCTTGGTTATCATTGATTGGGCAAAGTAAAATAACATTCTGTTCGTATTACCGACTCACACTAGTCATGTCCTACAACCACTCGGTCTGTTGATTCGGACCGTTTCAGAAGATATGCAATAACAAAAGGCGAAATTCATGCGAGAAATTATACCATCAGCTGGTTTTTGTCACGCTATATGTGATACAGTAGCAGTTTGAGTCTCTCTGGCACAAATCTTTGAGCATATTTTAAGAAATGTGGAATCTACCCGTTCGATCCATTGGCTACAATTTTCCACGATCAAAGCAATTATTCTGTTTCCATCAAAATTACCTATGCCAACCATGCAATCTATACACAAAATAATGTTTTCTTCCCAACGAGGACAAAGCGGTAGGTTCTCATGCTCTGAGTCCACGCAGTCGAGCTGCTGGTTTCTTTGGCAAGAAAGAGAGTGTATTACTGAAAATATCAAAGAATACCACCATAGAATGGAAAGCCTATAACAAAGGATAGCATTGTGCAAGAAATAATAAGACATCTTGAAATGCAAGGTTAAAAAAAAGAAAAACATAGAAATTGAAAAAACATAAAACCCTAAGGATTCTTTATTATATTAGGGTCGAAAAAAGTCAGGGAATTTAGATTTTAAACCCCTTTCAAATTTCATTAAGATTATGTTAATATGGCTATTCCATCTCGCAGGCAGATAATATCAGGACGTGACTAGGAAGAAACGGAAGATTCTGCGTTCGTCAGTTGGGCACAGTATTGTTTTCAAGGTTATGGTCACTGGGTTCATTTGAAGTATAGCGCAGAGATAAGAGTCGTCATGTGAAATGATGTTGTCATTTGGCATGTCACCCTAAAATGCCAAGGAAAACCATAGTAGGGTATGGATATGTTAAAAGAAAGTGTTTACCTGTGTACATTCCTAATTTCGAAGTTAACAGTTAATTTTCTTTCGAACCAGCTTAAAAAGTTGTTGATCCAAATGTGTTACTTAAATTCTGCTAAGGAAACTCAAAAGAAAAAAGAAGAAACAAGCAAATTTAAAATATTGATTCATATTAAGATTATTTGTTGTTATATTTGTCATTGTTGCCATGTCGTGTCACCATACATTTTTTTTTTCTCATCAATACGATGGGCTCGATAAACCGCTCCGAAACAGATGACGTTATAAACAAGGTAAGGAAGGTGTAGTACTCATAAATAAACTGTCACGGAACAAATGTCTGCAGTGATGATGAGTTTTTAAGTTTTGATTTTCAGTTCAGGTATAATGATAATTCAAAGCGTAAATGAACTTTTAATTAAACTGATATTGTGTCAGATTTATTCCGCTATTACTTCTGAAGGGCTCCGATATATATGTAACAACACCATATATATATATATATATATACATATATATATATATATATTATATATATATATATATATATATATATATCCAACTCTATGGTCTTAAAACTAAGTAATAGAAAAGAGAGAAAACCAATATGTTTTGTAAATTTCAACAAATAATTTATTTCCCAAGAATATAAAAGTGAAATTTTAAAAAGAACTGACCGCATTGTGAATTAAATCCCAAATAGTCCAAAATGTTCTGTCACCAGTCCACATGAATAAAGTTCTAATTAAATTTCGATGGTGTTCCAAAAAGCTTCAACTCTAAATGTGTTAATGTGTCTTTAGTTGCCTGTGATGCTGAGATGTGCCAACAGCCGTTGATGAAATATCATAATAATATAACTCAAGTTGTCCTTGTCTGAATTCACTATAATTCCAAATCAATATCTCTGCCCAAGAATATTAATAAACACTTTGTAATTCTAGTGAATAATAATTTGAATAAATAATTAAATCCAAATCTAATCTGAACACAATACAAATGATTCAGCTTCAGATGGTATCGCACGAATGAATAATGTTTCAAGTAAACAAGATTATATATAAAACTATGACACAAACGTAAAACCAGGATGAGGGTCAAAAGCCCATTTCTGGAAAATTCTAAGTTGCTAACAAGATAAATATGTTACGAAAATTATAATAACGAATGAGGTAACATCGGGTACAACTGGCGTATCCAAGAGGAATACTAGTGTCCTAGACCCAGACCCAAATATACATGTTTTCATTAATAATGAACTGAATACTTAATCCACAATCACAGGAAAAATATTAGCTATATCTTCTGTAGTTTACTAACAAAAAACAATGTCAGGGTACAACCTGAACTTGATTTGGATAAGGTAAAGTCCAAAATATAATTACATTTAACCTATAATCATGGAGAGAATAAAAATAACAAATACAAATTTCTCTGTTGCATATCAATCTTTTTTTAGAAAAATGGCACCAGAGATAGCCATGACCTTAACTTCTATAGGTTTAATTAGAAATGTAACAGAAGCATGGCAAAACTCACCCTTAGATAAATTAATTGTCAAATTTGCATCTCTGAGTCTCACAGAATTTTCGGATGGTTTCCAAACTATCTTCGACGTAAGCGTCTCAATTATCTAGACCAGATATAATTATGTTCCTTAAACGTTGAAAAGTGCTAGGCGAACCTTTCATCCTCAAAGGCATCACTTTATATTGACAAGTCTATCTGGAGTTATGAGTGCCGAAATTTCCTTTGCCCTTTCCATCAGTGGAATTTGCCAGAATACTTTCAAGAGATCAAATTTAGTGACACATTTTACATTTCGAATTTTTTCAATGCAGTCATCGATTCTTCGCAATACAAATGAATCTATTTCGGTCACACTGTTCGCTTTTCTATAGTTGGTGCACATGCAGAAAGTATTATTTGATTTCGGTACAAGAGTACATGGTGAACTCAAGTCGTGTTTGCTTGGTTTTATGAAATCATTCTCCGACAAATACTGAATTTTTTTTTCCAAACATTCCTGTTTGAGAGAGTTCATCCTGTACAGATGCTGTTTTACAGGTGTGGAATACACAATTTCAGCGTCATGGTAGATTTTATTTATTCGTGTAGGAATATCTGGAACCAAGTGCTCATATTCAAATAGCTGTTTTAATTCACTCTTATCTTGTGCATGTAGATTTGAAAGTTTCTGGTCTAGATTATTTAATATTTGTGAATTCTGAAGATTATTTACACTAAAATCAATACAGTCCGATTTTCATTCCATCGCGCAAATCCTCACTGTGTGGGACAGCTACAAATAAATTGAGTGTATGTTAAACATGGCCATCTCCATCAACACACTCCTTCAGCATATTTATATGACAAAGTTGTTTTTGTTTTCGCCTCTCAGGAGTAATAATAATATAATATAAATCACCTACTTTCGTTTCAACTGTGTAAGGAAAATAGTATTTAGTCTGAAGACGATTTTGAGGTAAAGGCAAGACAAGCCAGAAGTCTATTCCCAGGCTGAAAACTTCTTTCCTTTGCATTTTTGTTATATTTTAATTTCATTTGTGACTGAGTAACGCAACTTCACAAACCTTTGACAGCTTATATTTGAAATCAGAAACATAGCCAAGAAGATTAATTTCTGAATCTCCATTTCAAGGAAGTTTTTCTTTTAATAACTTCACTGGTCCACGGAAAATATGTCCAAACCCTAGTTCAAAGAGACTAAATCTTAAAGATTCCTGAACTGATACCCTAACAGCCAACATCAATAAATGAACACCATCGTCACAATGTTTTACTGTATCAAAACAATATGACCGAATCATATATTTTTTTCAAAATTTTATGAAATCTTTCTAAAGTTCTTTGGCTTTCAGGGTGATAGGCTGAAGAGTTAAATTGTTGGATGCCTAATTCAAGCATAACCTGTTGTAAAATCCCCGTCATAAAGTTTGACCCTTGATCAGATTGGACAGATTTGGGAAGGCCAAACTGTGTACAGAAAAAAACATTATCAAAACTTTTACTATAGTTTTAGTTTTAATATTCCTCAAAGGAATTGCCTTTGGGAATCTTGTGAATGCACACATAATGGTCAAGCAGTATTGGTTTCCTGACTTGGTCTTAGGTAAGGGACCAACACAATCTACCATTATTCTACTAAATGGTTCGTCAAATGCCGGAATAGGTTGCAGATGAGCCTTAGGTATCCTCTGATTGGGTTTTCCTACCATTTGACAAGTATGACAAGATCTACGGTATTTACAAACATCACCGCAGCAGCAGCCTCATGGTGAGGACGATACTGGAGGGCACACTGACCAATGTCTTAGCTGAAACAAAGCATTTGAAAACCCAACCATTCACATCTTTCAGTGACTAAATAGTGACCAGCGGTGTGGAGGGAGTGGCTAGAATGAATTGAAAGAGAATTCTTGTATTTAAAAATAAAAGTGCCCATTCATTACAAATATGATGGTCTATGGAGGGTTGCAAGATTGGAAAGGAGTTTGCAAATGCTTTAATGTCTATATACGTTGTGGAAGAATTAAACGACTATTTTACACTGAGGATAAACAAAGACAGTGCTTGATATTTATTTCTTAAAATAAGACCATCAGTAACGAAACAAACGTTGCATACATTGCAAGACAGAGAATGAGCTAATGAGTGTGAGTTTGTGGAACACAGCAATGATAGAATTATAGAAGAGTTAATACAGACAATTAAGAATCAAACCCTCATTCGTAAAGCAATCAACATTAAGTATAACGTGCTACTATGCATCAGAGAAGCATCCCAGAGTGAAGACATCACTACAGGTCGTGAAACTGGAAAAAGAAAGACCAATGTACAACAAAAGTGGCAGTCCCAATCGCAAAACTAGTGGCAATCGCATAGCAATGAAGCTAGTAATTGCTAAGCATGGATGTTATGTGGACTGACTGGAGTACACAGAGAAGGAGTAGACTGTCCATCATATGGCAAGAAATGCGGAAGTGTAAATCTTAAATTCGTAGAGGGGGCAAAAAAGAACATTGAACAGCGGATGAAATTGGCAGAGAGAGGGAGCTCGAGTTAGAAACCAGGTCAAAAGCAATAAGTAATGAAAATAGTAGACACAACACAAGACCGTGATGATGTTTTAGTTAAACCAGAGAATGTAGAAGATATTAACACAATTGATAAACACCAATTCAAGCTTTGGTACACAGATCAATCAATAAGTGACAATTGCAGCCCAGCAATATCAAACTAAACACACTCTAGAGTGAACTCCTTGTAAGAGGTGAATTCACTCATTGAAACAAAACAACAGTGACCTAGGTAAGATTTATGATAGTGAGAGAGAGAATTGATTTGCCACCACTTATAAGCAAGAACACAGTGACAAAGCTAGGTATGCTACAAAATGAATAAGATGGAATCCTTGGTGAAGTCAGTGATCTCCAAATATCTGAAGAGGACAAGAACAGTAAAAGAAAATGAGTCTCTATAATATTCACCTACCAACCTAGCAGATTTAATCCCTTACATACATCAGAGACAATGTACTACATCACTTCTGTTGTTTGAAACATACAGACTAGCCCATGCAAATATGGTTTCCATGTCAAGAATCTCACGTTTGATCAGAAACGTGAAGGAGATGAAAGTGTTAGAGACTCCATGGTGACAATCAGGTTAGAATTTATAAATTGATGAATGAAATGACTAAGTTTTGTGCATTTTGTATATTCCGGCTGCATTTCCTTTTTACAATCTGTTTTTTTACAAGAATATGCGAATATTCTAGTCAGCCAAATCTCACAAATGAGTTTAGTCAAGATTTTAATGGCATTGGCAATATAAGATATGTCAGACATGACAAGGAGATTTTTAAAAGCTAGCAGGTAACCAGAGGCAAAGCGAGTTGCACAGAAACCAAGACAAGTTGATAATTACTTACAGAAACCACTCAGGGGCTTAAATATCTTCTAGCCAGTACTCGAAGGCGAGCCAGTAATTTCCCTAAATCAAGATACGTCAAGCAACCAAAGGAAAAGTTCGGACAACATATGATCAGAGCCAGCATTGATCTGCGCGTACCAAATAGATACATGGAGACAAACAGAATTGTTCAGACAACAGTTGTTCATTACCTGATATATAAATACCACTTCTGAAAGGTGTTCTCTAAACGTGACTTGAAGAAAGGATATCATCTGCTCACATTCGACTCAGTATTTTGGCAAATTATTACCATCCGCACACTATGGGGCAATATATGGGACCAAACTTTCTAGTGTTTGGAGCTAAATCTTTCCAAGATCTTTTCCATGAAACATTATATGGGATATTTGTGGAGATATTTCAAAATGCCTGAATCAAAGGGGTGACATACGGATAACTCAAATTTAAAGAGCAGAACAAAACACTTAAAAGAGCATCAGACTTTCTAAAATTCTTTAGTCCGAACAAATGTCATTTCGCAGTGAAAGAAATTGTGAATACTGCTTCACAGAGAATGGGTTGAAGCCAGCACCATTAAACGTAAGGTGCAGTCAACGAATGCAAGCCAATAGACCTAAAATAACCTATCCTTAGTTGAATCCTAGGCATGATGGGATTTATCCTCAGGTACGCACAACTTACAGCACCACTTAGACAACTAACAAGAAAGGAAATTAAGTACAGGAAGGCAGAAAATGAAGACACATTATTTAAAAGCTAAAAGACAGCATTACAAATGACATCACAGCAGCCTACTTTAATCCAGCATGGCTCATACTTGAGAGACCTGGGGTCATCTTAAATGAAAGGCTGGGTGTTGGGCAATCTCCAAAAATAGAGGAAAGACTTCAACCTATTTCAACAGTAGAATCTTGACATACACAAGAAAGAGATACAGTCGGACAGAAAAAGATGCACTGGCAATAAGAAGACTAAGAATCGATTTATCATGTACCATCTAGGAGCACAAAGATTCAGTATTATCACATTCCACAAACTGTTTCTGCCTATGTTTAATACTATGCAATAGCAAAATATGCCATTATACTAGAGGGAATCAAGGAGAAGGAAGACAGTCAGATCTAATAGCTAAATGAGAGGATTATCGTTGGTTACTAGAACCTCCATAAGACCAATACTGACCTTGCATCTTTCTACATCATGAAAGAGTTTTTTAAGGATAATGGAGGGTTGATCTTCCGATTAAGCCCAATTGCCATTCCTAAGAGTTTACATGAAAAGTGATCAAAGTTGCACTCAGCCTTGGACACTTAAAATGGCAAAATCCAAACAAATCTTAAGTGAAAAGTACTGTTTTTATTAAAAAAAAACCATAAACAACATCGTAGAAGATATGATCAATGAGTGGTCTGAATGCCAAGCATGTCACGGGATATTATAGACATAGATTTTGGGATGACTATACCCAAACTGACATTACAATCTATTTGTAATTCACAAGAGGACAAGGTACCCAGAAGTGGAAACTATATTTAATAGAGATTTGAAGGAAACAAGAGAGAAACTAAGAGAGACCTTTGCTACCTATGAAATTTGAAGACAGCTGAAAAGTGAAAGAGGACCACCATTTAATTCTAAAAGCTTTTTCCAACTTTGCCACAGAAGAAGGGTTCATACATCACTCCAGTACACTCAAGAAGCTACGTAACAAGACAGAGCAGATTGCAGATTTTCAAGGCCAAAACAACGCAATAAATGTAAAGTAAACGCGTACAGGTTACAGATGGAAATTACAGCCGGCAGCTGGAGGTCAACCATATGCGGAATATCAGAACTAGCAGTAAATTAGATTACCAACACCAAGATATTTACCAGATGTATAACCCCAACAGGTTCAAGGTCAAAAGCTATGACTGAATAATTGTGTGCCGCACTTGTAAGTATCTTGTGAACATGATCACTCGGACATGTTAGAAAATAAATTATATTACCGAATTTATTATGTTGGGGTTTATTGGATATATCAGAGATGGTTTTATACAAAACAGTTAAAAAGATTAAAAGAACAGAAGAAATCGGTTCATATAAATTCTTTTCAGCTTGTATGGTTTTACGCCCTTTCAGGAACTCTTATTTTGTAAGCTTTCAAATTTTAGCCCCTTTGGCCAGTCTTGAAGAGTTACTTAATTAAATCCCACACAAAATGTTAATTGTGATTTTTGGGTACCTCAATCTGGTTTGCTTTAAATGCAAAAAAAATCATTGTACAAAATATTTGAAGTAAAAAAAAAATTATTATTGTTATGGACTAATGGTGTAGAAGAATGTGACGATCTGAAAAATTACAGATAATAAAGTAAGTCCTGCATGAATTTGTTGCAAACTTTTATCTTGGAAGAGGACGATTCCTAATGCAAACATTAATCACTTGACTGTTGGGCGTTACTTGAATGACTTACTAAGCCTTTATATAAAGCCTTCTATTGTCTGGAACCTCAACAACACAAATATCAGCGAAGATGCCAAATATACAGATTTATGCGGAATTAGGATGAATTTATAGTGTAAACTCACATTCATAATCATGTTGAAGGAATTCAAGGTGCAGAAATGGATACACTATTTATTTTCATTGGATCTTAATTATTACTGACTATGCATATATATATATATATATATATATATATATATATATATATATATATATATATATATAGAGAGAGAGAGAGAGAGAGAGAGAGAGAGAGAGAGACTTATAAATATACACCAGACAGAACGGAAAGTGCTATCCCTGGATTCTGTAGAAGAATGCTTGATAATAGTAGGCAAAATTAATATTTAATACAAATAATACTATCATACAGGTTAGAGAATTTTTAATTCGTACTCTACGGAGATTCGAACACAGGTCCGCGGGTAAAGGCGATGGATGCCGTTTACCGGTGGACCTGGGTTCGAATCTCCGTAGAGTACGAATTAAAAATTCTCTAACCTGCATGATAGTATATATATATATATATATATATATATATATATATATATATATAGTATGTACGCAGTATCAATGATATACCACGAGATGTAAAAATGTATAAATTTTCATTAAAAGGAAACGAGGCTTGCCAAGTTTACTTTTAATGAAAAATGTATATAACAAGTGGTATATTATTAATACAGCGTACATACAAGGCATATATTTTATTTATTCACATACAAATACACATATTTGCCCTTTGAACGGAGTTAAGATATGCTCCGGGCAACTGTGTATTGACCGAGTGAATGAACTCCTCACATCCCTGCCAGTGTGTCCACTACAAAAATGTAGTTCTGTGCCTTTTCTTGTTGTTCACAATCACGTTTGCAAATTGATAAGTTGGTTGTTTTCTTTTAACATTTCTATTTTTATTCACATTGATTAAATAAATTTAAGACACACTTATGATTTAAACATGAAAGATTGTTTTTATGCAGCAAGTAGAGCACTACAAACACGTTAACTTCCAGTACACACTGAACGCTTAGGCATTCACGTACTGGCGTATGGAAATTAACGTGGAATAAAAACTAAGTGAAATGACGAACCAACAAGAGGTAATTAAAACATTTTAGTATATTTACAGTTGATCTAAGTTACTATTCTGCTTTAATTATCATTACTACTGACCATAAAAATTCTCTCTCTCTCTCTCTCTCTCTCTCTCTCTCTCTCTCTCTCTCTCTCTCTCTGACACAAGAGAAAATCCCCATGGCTCGTATTTTCATGGATTTTCGCCCGTATCTTGCTACGTTGGACCAGAGAGAGAGAGGGGGGGTGCCATTTGGACACTTTCATATTTAATTAATAATAATCGATTTTTGGAACATTATAATTGTGCTAGGAAACAACAACAATAAAGCACTAAATACCTTACAGTATGTGTGCCTCGTAACCGACAAATTTAACCTATAGTGTCTACCGCTTATTGCAACTATGTACCATTGATATTATGAATACTGTAGATAGATCCCAAGGAAAGTGTAAACATACCGTTACGACTAACCATATTCGTGTAGGTTACTTGGTGCAAGATCAGTTTTAAGGTTTTCATCCAACCCAAATTGTTTCTCCTCTCTCATTCCATATTTATGCGTGTGTTGCCCCTTATGCATGATAGGGGAGAGGGGAACGGAAAAAAGAAAGGATTGCGATGAAATTGTGTACCATTTTAAATTCATTTAAAAAAGGTGGACTATTAATACCTTTTATCGCTATTTTCATGCGTCATTAATGATTATTGAGTGGAAATTCATCATTGATCTATATGCCTGCAGCTGAAAGAATGTTTATATATTCTTATTATGGCGCCATGGGTGGATCACAATCTGATATACCAATAGTATTGGTGTATCAATTTGCTGTATACCAACACTTTAAATGCCATTTAATATATATATATATGGAGAGAGAGAGAGAGAGAGACATAGAATGGGAATTCGAAAAAGACATGAATATGATCATGTGTGCAGTGGGAATAATCTTAGTATGATTTCCAGTTTGCTTGGTCAGGAGTTCGTGTCAATGCAGCTGAAAACTACAAGTAAAATTTGGCCTACATTACTTGTTTCAAGTTCCTCAGTATCCTGATCAACCTGCTTTTGTTTGTGAGATACATGCATGCCATTATATGTGTTTGTCCTGAGTCTGCAGAAAAAAATGAGTTTGATATGGCATAGGGATACATACTAGTGCTCAGTAAACTTTGAAGGACTTAATGCATTGAAAGCAAAGTTAGCACGAAACTGTACATTAGGAAGACGTAAGTTAAGTTTGATTTTCACAGTTTTTAGACCAAACTTGTATATTTCAATTTCTTGTTAAAATTGTTTTCTTTTTTTTAGTTCAGAGAAAATCACATTATGAACTGTTGAATTTGTATGAGTACATGGGTCCTGACTGCAGCTATCTGATAGCCATTCACCAAAGGTATGGCACAGACAGAAACCGTGAATTGACCAGTCTGGACAGCATTTACAAAGCCAGGTTCTGTGGTCGTGAACTTGAGGCACAAGTACGGGAAAACATCAGTGGACTTGCCAATGGTCCTGTTAAACTGAACAAGATCAATACTACAGTTTTCACAAAACCTGAAACAGAATTTAATGAAGATTATCTAAAAATCAATCAGGTGAGTAATTACTCGTTAGAGGTAGTGGGTTCAGTTCTTGTGATTGTCAAAGAAACTGTGTTTGATATTGCCAAAGACTTAGTGTGGTTATGAACGATTCATTCAGTGCCTGTGATTGTTAATGATTCGCTCAATGCTTGTGATTGTTAAAGATTCATTCAATGATTTTGATTGTTAAAGATTCAGTAAATACCTGTGAGTGTCAAAGATTCAGTAAATACCTGTGAGTGTTAAAGATTCAGTAAATACCAGTGAGTGTTAAAGATTCAGTAAATACCAGTGAGTGTTAAAGATTCAATCTCTGGTTATGATTGTTACAGATTCCATAAATGTTTGTGATTGTTAAAGATTCTTTTAATGCTTGTGATTGTTAAAACTTTAGTCAATGCTTTTGATTGCTTGTAGTCAATGTGGTTGTCAAATATTTACACTGTCCTTGTTAAATATTTAGTCAGTGCTTGGGATTGTTAAGAACGAAAATGGTAATTGACTTTGAGATTACAGTATTGAGGTTACTTCTTTGTGATCAGTTAAAAACAGAACTGAATCATAAATGGCTATTTGGTTCTTAGATGCAGATGTGCTAGTTTTGTGTTTTAACAACAAGAAGATATTTGGCTTGAAAAGTCCACTTTTTTATTTTTGACAAGTGTTGAGGTGATAGGTCCAGTAACCATTAATTACGGAAAGTCTCATTATTGTTTTGGTCATGCATAATGACAAACAATTTCAGAATACTTCTGAGCCCAGTTTTCATGTTACAGTCTGAAGGCTGTGTTGGTGGTAGATTTTATTCTAAACGCCTTACATTACATTCCCGTATCAGTCATGAAAGTTATAAATCACATGGAACTTCCTTACATCAAGAGCTTTGAGACTGATACAAATAAAGCCTGTTTACCATTCAATTCACTAAGTATTAAAACCCATAACCCCAAATATGAGGGTTAAGTCTTACTGAAGCTCCTGTTTTGTGTGACTCAATGACTGATGCGCATTCAAACATTGTCAGCTACTGAACAGCTGAGCACTATGCTTGAATGTAAAAAAAATTCAAAAATGCTACATTTTCTTATGACAGACATTTATCTATGCAGAGACATGTAGATTTCTTCACTTGATCGCAACTGAGCATAGGCCAATTTAAGCCAGGCGAACAGTATCTGACTCATTTTGACCACCTGTTGTATCCTTCCACATTTTCTTTGTATGTTACTCATACGGGACCACACTGTATAATGATCATGTGGAGAAGAGTTATTTATTTTCTACAAAACAAGCTGCATGTATCATTCTTGACGCAGCACAATATTTCTTCGCAGTATTTTACAATTACATTAAATGTCTATTCATGATATAATTAACTATATCACGGTGATATTTTGCTTATAGATGTGTTTATGGAATAGAGTCCAGTTATCTCTAAATTAATTTCAGAATATGACTAAACAGAAAATACCACTTACGTTAAAAAGAACATTCTGATACAAAATCTTGGGCATAATTGAAAACATGGTTTTTGTACTCTGGTACCATGGCATGGAACTCATTACTGTTTACTGTTAATGATACAATGTAGCATGAATTTCAACATAAAAGAATGACATGGATAGATAATTGTTGTATAATTTCATCTCATATTTGTTCTACTTGTTTTTTGCTTACTTGGGTGGTCATATATTTAGATGTTTATTGATTGTGTTTCTTGAACATTATTCTTAGTTTAAACTTAGGTTTATTAGAAGGCCTCAAGAGAGAAACATTTCAGTTATTTTCTTACCCATTTAAATGAAGGATTATTATTATTATTATTATTATTATTATTATTGACAGTTTCATTCAGATACAGGAATCCTCGCTTCACATTTGACATATTACATTTTTCAGTCCATTCACAAAGTATTTGATGGCATACCGATATTCATATTGTGATAATGTTTTATATGGCCACCATAAGGTGGAACGTATATTATGTCAGCCAGCTCTTGATCCATCAATGATTCTGTCCATCTGTCTGTATGACCACATGTCTATTCCCTGTTTCATTGGTACTAACTCTGGTTTTCCAATATTCCCATTACCAACCTTTCTAATGAGGTCAGCCAATTACAGAGTCAAATTATGAAGGTCACTGTGTCTGATAGGTTTAGTATTGTGGGGTTTAATTTCATTTTTTAGCTCATGATAGGCTGTATATGATAGCCAGCACAATTGTTGGAGGAAGAAACACCGATCCACTGGAAGCTACACGCATTTGTTTTCACACACCCATATTGGTTGAACTGAGACTCAAACTCATCCGGACAGAAGCGAGATGTGTGAGTGATCTGTATAGGTGAGCACCTTAGACCACTTAGCCACCAAGGGCAAATTTGACTGAAAGAAGAAAAATGGTCTATTCACACAAAAGTTGTTTTTCCGGATAGTTTCCAAGTGATCTTTCCAGGTGTCATTATAGATAATGACATCATCAATGTAAGCATCACGATTCTATGACTGAATGTAATCATGTTCATTAAATGTTGGAAAGTACAAGACGAACCTTTAATCCCAAATGGCATCACTTTATATTGATAAAGTCCATCTGGAGTTACGAATCCCGAAAGTTTCTTTGCCCTTTCCATCAGTGGAATTTGCCAGAGTCGTTTCAAAAAGTTAAACTTGGTAATATATTTTGTATGTCCAATTTTTGCAATGCATTCATCGATTTTTAGCAAAGGAAATGAATCTGTTTTGGTCACACTGTTCACTTTTCTATAGTCGGTGCACATGCGGAAGTATTCTCTGGTTTCGGCACAAGAATACATGGTGAACTCCAGTCACGTTTACTTGGTTATATGAAATCTTTCTCCAACGAATACTGAATTTCATTTTTCAAACATTCCTGTTTGAGTGGGTTCATCCTGTACGGATGCTGTTTCACATGTGTGGAATCTACAATTTCATGGTACATTTTATTTGTTCAAATACAAATTAAATATCCATAGCACAATGAATAAACAGGTTCATCATCTTTGAGTGGCCAACCAAATATGCGAAGTCCCTGCACACGTAACATGTTGGTCAAATTATTATTTAGTCAAATGATCCTTGACTAAATGTCACACCATTCCTTCTTTACTGTTTATAAAAAGGTTAAACAACTTGTCACGCTTATGCTCATATATGTCACCTGTAGCCTCTGGTTTTCATCGTCAACCATACAGTACTAATCATCATGTAGGGTCTTCTGTCTTTCTTCTACATCATACTAAATCTTTTCACATTTTTCTCAAGATAGTTGAGTGTGGATAACATTGTTATTAAGAGTATATCTTTCACCGATTTGCTCATTGCTACATCCATTGTTCCTGTAACTAACTGTTTCAAAGTATTCACTCACATTTCATTATTTTCTTCATTTGGTGGCCTAGGCAAAATTAGCTACTTCATTTTTTCTTGCACAATATCATATTTTTTCAGTTTTTTCTGATAATTGGACGAGTTCCACATTGCTGCTGTTCCAAAAATTCCTCAGTTAATTTATCAATAAGCTTAAAAATCATTCATCGTTTTGGCCTCTTTGCCAAAGCTATGTGATGCATTTAAACGAAAGAAAAAAAAAAGATTTTATCTTTTCTATGACATTACGAACACTTCGTTGATCTGGTAGATTATTCCAGGAATCAGATATACTCATAGATTCATGGAAAAATATTATATGCATCAATCTGTGAAGTTTTTTGCTATTGATATATACCATAGTATTTGTTTAATATAAAACTATTCTGCAACATTTGGTATTTAATATTCTTCCACTTCCTCTGCTAGCATAAAATATTTTTGCACTTTCTCTTCCACAGAGAATGTAATATTTTGCAAAGTGTAGTGGTGATCAATAACCTTATTCTTGTAGTAGTATAGCTAAAATAAATCAAATAGGCCTGATTGTAGGAACTAGTATTATAATTTCTCTTGCTTCCACAGAACGCCGAGAAACGTCTCACTACGTTTTGTATTGTTACGCGTCTGCGCTTTTAAAATAAGTAACAGAAAAGAGTGAAAGACAACAAACTTTGTAAAATTTAACAACTATATTTATTTCCCTAGAAGACAAAGTGACAATGAGAAAAAACAACTTACAAAATGGCGAATTAAATCCCAAAATAATCCACGAATTACAGACACAAATCCTAGTAATTAAAAGTTATTAAAATTCAGTAAAAGTCCAGAACAAAATCACAAAACTGAAGTCGATGGTAGCTATTAAAGTGTTGATCTGTCAACTGTCTTTTGTTGAATCACAGAAATATATTTCCAGGTTTTAATATTCTATAAATTCCAGTGAATATCTCTATTCAAGAATTTTATCAGAGCACTTTTGTATTACCAGAGAAAATAATCACTTGAATTTAAAAATTTGAAGAAAAAGATTCAGCCCAACTGGTCACAACATAATACAACTTGAAAGTGCTAGGTGTTAGAGCACGAATGAACTTGTCCTAAAATTACAACATTACCTAATGGAAAATTACCTTCTAGAATGATCCGGATGTTTACAAAATCAAGACCATAACCTATAAAATTCACTTAGGAAAATCCAAACCCTGACTCAAATAAACATATGTACTTCCTTTATTAATAAAGATCTTAAAGCCCATACACATGGAGAATGATTTATCTACGTATTAGTTGTTTACATAAAATGAAATTAAAAAGTAAATCGGGTCAAGGAGAAATGAGCTAAATTTTGGAAACGGTCAAGTCCAGCATACAATATTACATTACAACAGCATGTAATGAAATAAAAAAATAACAAACAAACAATTAAATTAAATATACATAACAGTATATACTTGTTCAGTTCATATATTCGTGAGTGATTCGAGGGCAGAGTCATGGGGTATAGAAGGAGCTGGCCCATACTTAAGGACATTAACAAGCCACTGATTTTTACTTTATAAAAGTCATTAAAGTACATGAATGCAGTTCACCATAAACCCACCTTAATAAACCAACATCAACAAACTATCCGGAATTCGCTGCAATGCAATATATGATTGCATGCGTATCTCTTTTAGTACAACAACCTTATCACAGAGGACGATCAATGCAACCTACATTTCACATTTTACTGGCTTAGGTTAAATTGTACATTTAGCTCATGACTAAGCATCCTTTGTATATATATAATGTTATACTTAGGATCATGAAACTTGGCAAGAGAATGCATCCTGATGAGTACCATATTCTCTTTACAAACGTAGTTCACTGTGACCTATATTTGATGCTTAATTGACTTAGGTTGAAATATGTGTTTTCAGTTTATTTCTCAAGCTCTGTTCTAGCTAACGTGATCAAACTAGGTGATTGTATACATTTCTATGGGTACCACACAAATACCACAGAAATATCGCTAGGACCTACTTTCCACATTTTACAGGCATAGGTTAAGTTTTAGCTCATGATAAAATAGGATTTTAACAGCCTGTATATCTAAACCGTTATACCTACCTAGATTCATAACTGTTGGTGAGGAGATGGATTTTTAGTAGCACTACAGTCATCACAGAAGTAGGTAACTATATTTTATGCTTTACTGATTTTGGTACCTACGTGTTTTAAGTTTATTTTTCAAGCTCTGTTTATTCTAGAATATATATATTTTACTAAGCTTGATAAAACTTGGTCAGGGGATGTATCAAGCAGTATTTAATCAAGGTAATTACTGATTATGAACTAAGGACTGCTGACTGTCACTCCAGTGTTGCCCAAAGCCTGTGACCTTCATCCAGTAATATCTGGCTTCTAGGGGTGAAACAATGATTATAGCTTTTCAAGAAGATTTTAAGAGCGATTTTAAACAATAAAAAAAGAACATTCAACTCTGGTTTAAGTCAAGCAAATTCTAACCTGTGTCATATATAATGCTTAAAACAAACAAATCATTCTGTTTTCTTTTCAGAATTGTATCGAGATAGCTATTAAATCAATCAAGAGGACTGAAAAGCAGCTGAGAAAAATGAAACTTGCATCGTCGAAGTATCCTGAAGACTTAATGAATTTGGTCCAGGAAGTCTCGAAAATAATACGAAACATGCGTACTGTTGATGAAGGTTCACTTCTTAAAAGCAAACGTGATCAGGTGCTGAAGTTAAGTTTGTATGATGAGTTCTCTGTTTTGACAATTGAATGACGCAATAGCAGAAACATGTCTAAGAATTGGATAATATTGTTATGCCTAATTTTCCAAACTTATTCCTGTGATTTTTTTTCATCAGTTATTTGAATCTTTAATGTACTTGACAGAAATTCAAAAAGTTCAAGGCTGGGTGAATGCAGTAGTGTCACATAATCTGATTGACCTTGTTGTAAAAGTAGATGGTGATAATGCAACAATTTGTAAAATTAGGTTTTCAAGATGCCTGCCAGTACACACGGAACATTCTTCAAGTAAACAAAAATTAATTTTACTAGTGTTTTACTGGATTTTATCATATTCATTTGACTGTGTAAAATTTTGCATTTAACGATTTAGGAAAGTGCATATATGGTAGTTGTTCAACGTTTGCTGTGTCACCTCTGAGCCAAGGTCACTTTACCTGACATCAAAATAATATATATATATATATATATATATATATATATATATATATATATATATATATATATATATATATACTATATATATATATATATAATTTTAACTCCAATACCAGAGGTTATCACTTTCATAAAGCACTTTTACTGATCCTGTATTACTGTGGGCAGCAGAAAAGTTCAAAATTATATATTTGGTAATTTTAATGATTATATTTACATTCAAATATATACCTCCAAATAGTTCACACCCTCAAACATCTTTATACAGGAAACATTTGGGTGTCCTTTAAAGACAGAATTCAATTTATGTTAACGTCTTTATAAAGGACATATGCCCATAACAGAAAAATTTTAGGGTCCTATGTGGTTCTTTAATGACATTTTCACATTATGTTAAAATCGTTGTATAGGACATCTGTTCAAGTGGACTAATTTGGACTATAGGACTGTTGATCTTACGACGATTGGTTATAGTTTATTGCAAAGACAGTTGATCATAAGGACTATTCACCACATGATTATATATCATAGGACATTTAACTATATCTCACTGATCATTGGTACCATTGATTAAATCATTGTTGATCACACTGAATGATTGCTAATTACAAACAATAAACCATCAGCTGATACTTGTATATTATAAACAGAATTGTTATTTAGCATGTATAGTTATTTAGACATTTTTAACGATAATTTTAATAGGTTAATCATTCTGTGCATGCGATAAAAAAAAAAATAAATGCCTCTGAGCTATGTTAGTTTATCGACTTGACCATAACCAAAATGGCTCAATCAAGAGAAGCCTCACGCAGTCATTCATTATACTATTGATGTATTTACAAATGCTTCGATGGCTGCATTGAATGAGAAATTGCAGCCAGTAATGCCATCCTTTGAATGTGTTAGTGTGTGCGCTAGTCCGTCTGCAATAGTGTCTCGATGATTCCATGTAGGAATTGAAAAAGCATTGGATCTTAGTAACCACATCGCCGGTGTCAATAGCGACCTCACATGTATGTGTATTCAAAATATTGTAAGAGTTTGTCCATGCGTACAACTGCTGAGTCCAATTCTGCAATGTTACGATTCTATGGGCTTAAACTAAGTAACAAAATCCCAAATAGTCCTAAAAGTTATATCACAAGTCCAAAAGTTTAGAGTATTCTATATGAATTCCAGTAGCGTTCTGAATTAATTCCAAACTTAACATAGCTGATGTACCATTAGCCTGGAAGAGTGTTGGTGTGCCAACAGTCTTTATGTCACAATAATATAATCAAAATTGTCTGTAAATGAAATCACAATAATCCCAAAATAGTAATTTCGTCCCAAAGTATTATTGAGCACTTTGTAATTTTCAGTCAATCATTAGATAAATAAATGCTCTCAAATTAAAACAGAACACAACTAAATACTGACTCCATTACAAATGTTAAGATAAGAATAAGTAATATAAAAATGTAAAATACAATAAGAGTACCAGGATGAGGGTCACCTTAGCCATAAATTTCTATCAAACTGTAAACAAAATTCATTTCAGGAATCTTCTATGACTAGGATCAAGGTTCGTATCTAGAACTCAAAACCAAGTAAACGTGTTTCAAAAATGGCAACTCCTACCCTCAGTTATGGACAAGTCAATCACATAATATAAATGAAATATACAAAACAGCAAGTAAATCAAAGACCTCGGCAATGTCGTCCATGAGCATGTTTACTAAAGCAGCGAGACATCTGAGCGAACCATGTACCATATCATTCATTTGGTAGTTTACTTGTAGCCCAATTTCACTGACTTTATAGACGATGCTCTGTGACAGATGAAAGAAGCAGCTGGTCACTGTCGCACTCATTTCTCCTCCCTAAAATCCCCCATAGCAGTTGTATCAAAGATGGCCAAAATCAAATTTAGTTCTGCTATTGGTATCAAACGTTTGATTTCTTTCAGTATAGGGATATACACAGCATGCATTTTATTCGGCGGAAGGCTATGTGACAGCTAGATTGATGCCGGACACAAACTGGAAATGTATGCTTCAGAGCTGGAAGGACAATGCAGGGACAAATTTGAATGCTCCTTTGGCGATCCAAATAGGTGCTTTAATTAGCCGACCCAGTGACTCATGGCATCCAATTATTAGGATTTTATCTGGTCCTGCGCCATAGTCATGCAGCACAAATATAGCAAACAAATCTGGGATACTGAAATATGTATCGGAAAGACATGGAGGAAGCGCTCAGTCAGCCTCGCCAGATACGAGTACTTTATGTTGATAACGATGCTGAAAGCTGTTCAACGTCATCTTCATTTGAAGTGTTATCGGGATGTGATGCGAAAGAGTTGATGCAATTGCTCCTTGTTTTCGTTCGGACTAGCTAGTATGTGAATTAATCTCTCCTTCATCTCACCGACAGCTGGTGTAGCAAGCGCTTTTACAATGTTTCCCTTAAGACTGAGCTCTGAGTTTCACTCATCACAGATTCGTAGTCTGTCAGATATAATAGTAGCTCTGAACTTATATAGTTGATATTTACTACAATGCCATGTAACATGTCCATTGGTATTGAGGCAGTGCTTCCAGAATTCGTATCCTCTGTGTATCAACGTCTTCTTTCCTCACTTCGAAACTCCTTATGTTCCATCTTCTCCCATTTCTATTGTGACTGTATTTCGTAAGTTTAACTGCACTCCACTTAGACAATCTTGTTGGATAGATTCAGTGTTACACCACTGACATAAAAACTATATACAAATATAAAAGTGAAATATGTGAGTCTACAATCACATTTATGTCAGTGAGCATTTCTGTAAGAACCTAAATAAGTGTAAACCGGGTTTTGATATCTGACATGCAAAAGTACTTGTTGTATTATTATACTCTGGCAGTTGAAATCAGTCCTGCTTTGTATTATCATGTTAATTACATCATTTGTATCGATCTAAATGAAGGGGATGGAAACAAAGAAAAGGTTAATGACATATCCCATGATCAGTATTCATTTTGATCAACTGTCCTTGTGACTCACGGGTTATGACCAATAGTCATATGGTCAAACATTCAGACACCCAAATGTGTATGTTCCCTTGAGTGTATGTTAAATGCATGCTACAGTTTGTATTACAGTCATTATAAAGGGCATCTGCCTTTAATGGACAGATTGGTATTTTTCTATTAAGTGTCTTGTACAGAAAGGCTCACCCAGCGAAATTTTCTTATCCATCAATCATGAATATATATATATATATATATATATATATATATATATATATATATATATATATATATATATATATATATATAAAGAATACAAATCATATGGCGAATAACAGTCCTTTCAAGTGCACTGGAGCCAGCAAGGCATCACGTGTGTCAGGGATTGATTAACATAAATGCAATAAACTGACAACGAACAGTGCAAAACTAGTATCTAACTAGCCTGAGCGCTTTCGTCTCTCAACGAGTCTTTTTCAAAGGCATATACAAAACATAGACAAGACAAACAAACAAAACAGAAAAACCGTAGTGTTTGCAAAACTTTACACGGCTGTTTCTGCAGGAATTAAGCCTTTAAATGTATTATGTTTCAACTAGTTTATATCAACTTGTTGCGGATACTGGAAAATATTTGTATTAACCTAGAAATCGATGAGCCATAACTGTTGTGTTTCTTGTCCTAAACTATCTCAAGTTGAGATGTATATACTGAAACAGACACAAGCGTGTTGCTTTCAAGACATTATTTCTAAGAGTGACTCATATAGGCAATCCACACAGCGGGTCCCTAACAGCGCATGTGTATATACATTGGAGAAAGATGTACACCTGACGTAGATTGTATAGTCCATTTCAATAATACAACATTTCCCTTGTTTTGACAAAAATAAAGTTGTTTTATTTTGAAGGTAACATATAAAACAAGGTAACGAAATCTAAATAATTCTGTAGAAATATTTTCGATGATAAAGATTTGACATGAAACTAAATCACATAATGACAATACGTACGTAAGTAATGTCCAAAACATATTTAATGCATTAATAATGTTGTTCATACGCATTTTGGATAACCATTAACATTTTTTTTTTTTACTATACCCTAAATAATTATCCTGCTTGTCATGTATTCGTCAGTTGTTAACAGCCTCCGCCGTTCCACATAAACGGCACTCCGGGGATGTCATTTACACTCAAGTTTCAGTTCAGTTCTCTATCTATAACTATCAATGTTACTTAATCCATTCATCATTTACATAGAGTTTGTTAGGTTTCACGTCTCTTCCAGACCGTGTTATATATGGGGCATCTGACCTCAAAGTCTTAGCTCCTGATTCTGGGATAGTGTTATTGAAATGGGGTTCTCTAGGGAAAACTGTTTGAAATGGAGTATTTTCACATTGCTACTCGGGGTCAGCCAATACGCGAGCAGCAAATGGGGTTACATCTGACAGATTCTCCATGGTTTATTAAGTAACTATCGATTTCGGCGGTAAACACCACCATCCCTAGTTTGTACAGAATATGACCTGCCGCTGTGAACTCTTATAACTTTGGTGGGTTTCTATGTTTTACCAAACTGAATCCTCACAGAACCATTTATCGACAGCATCTACATCCTTGTTTGGCGAGCCGTTTGAAATAGACATCGATTTCAATTGCTGCTGACAATATTCAAAGTTTTGAACGATCTGGATAGCTTTGTCTAATGTCAACTTGTCTCCTTCATTAATCAGTTTCTCTCGGACTCTCTGACTGTTCGTCCCAAATACAATTCTATCCCTTATCATATCATCGGCATCATGAAAGTTGCAGTCTCTGGCTTTCAGTTTTAGCCGTGTGACGTCGGAATCAATTGATTCCGCTCCTTCCACTTCCATATTGAACGATATCGAACAAATATGGGCTTGAACTTTGGTTGTACGTCTGCCTTGAAACGGTCATAGAATGTTTGGAGCTTCGCGTCTTCATTTGAAATATCAGTCCACGTTTGGTAGACGTCTCTCCCTTTGTCCCCAACCCACAACAAAAGGTATGACACCTTTTCAGCTTCTGTTTTTTCTTTAAGCGGTCCATTAAAAATCAAAGTGATATATAGTTTAAACTTTTCCCACTGTTCCGGCAAGTTCGTAGCCTCCCAGTCCATGACTGGTGGCGGAATACCGCTTAAATCCATGGTTGATTTTGTCAAATCTTAACTAATGCACACTCTTTTTACTCTATGCGCAACTCCAAGTTAATGCACTAATCCAACTTAATGCACCAATCCTACTTCTGACACCATATTTGTGTTTCTTGTCCAAAACTATCTCACTTGAGATGTATATATTGAAACAGACACAAACGTGTTGCTTCCAAGACTTTATTTCTAAGAGTGACTCATATATGCAATCCACACAGCGGGTCCCTAACAGCGCATGCGTATACATTGGAGAAAGATGTACACATGATGTAGATTGTATAGTCTATTTCAATAATACAACAGTGATGTATGGTGTGATTCATGCAGCAAGGTGATGAAATGTATGTTTTGATTGATACTGCAAAGTGTTGAAGTGTATGCTGAGGTTGATACTGCAATGTATGGCGTGATTCATATTGTAAAGTGATTAAATGTATGGCGTGAGTTATCTTGCAAAAACAAAAAATGTTCAAGGTTCTACATTGATGAAATGCAGTGTCAGTGGTTACTTTACATTGACGAAATGTACAGTGTCATAAATTGTAAGTGATAGTTTATCAAATAACAAACTGAGTGATGCTGTAAATTAATGTACAATGTGAGTCATAGTTTGAAGAAGTGAAATTTATTTACTTCACATTGTGGGAAGTACAGCAAATTGTACTGCAGCTCGAATTAATACAGTGTGAATGACGTTAAAAATTAATGAGATTTTTTTAAGTCAATGAACGCTTATATCAATCTTATTACATTTTATGCCCCCACTGATTGATTTGCTCATGTTCATTCATCCATCCCACCAATGAAGCTTCTTAGCAGAGTAGTTGAATTTATAATAAATTCCAAGGTGAAGACATAACAATAGTTAAATACACAATAACAGTTTTCATGCGCACATTGCACTGCCCATCATTCATTGAATATCTTAGCATACATAGTGCGTTCAGTCATTCATTTAAAAAATAAATATCATTATGTTGAAATTTAGAGTCATGTTGTGAATGACTGCACTTTAGAATGACTTTCCGGTTGATATGGAATGGGGGATTTTGTTTTTCTGTCAATACAGCTTAATTCTACTTCGCCAGTACTGATTGACTGAAGTTATTAGGTGGTTCATTTCTGTATGATGCAAATGTGACATGAGGAACTGGCCTTGAAAACAAGTTGTAAATGTATTTATTTTCTTCCACTGATAATTTGTAATTATAAGGTAGAAAAAATAGATAATTCTTTGATTTGAAATTCTTGACAAAACACAGAATTAAATAGCTTTTGCTAGGAAAGATCAAATTTCATGGAATGCAGTAAATTCTGGTCTGGAATGTGATTTTTGTTGGAAATATGGTTTTCATTGCATTACAATGTTGAGGTGACGATCTATTTTCGCAACCTATGTAATTCTAATTAGCAGAAGTAGCTCAGAAAATACATTGTGAGGAATTTCAACATGCAGAAAACTAGGCATATCTATTGTCATTGTCATTATCAGTAATAGACATATTTTTGACCTGTCAAAACGCTGCCTGATTCTGGCAGATTGAATGTAAAGATAATGAATAAAATAAATGAGTATATAATAATGCTAGATACTATATTATACTTTTAAAAAATAGTCAAGGAAGTCTTAATATTTAATTTATATGGTACCAGTTTGTAATGTTATATCCATGATGTATCTCTTTTAATGTAAAGTAGGGTTTCATTGTTTTAAGAGACTGTAAGTTTTTAATCAGATTCAATAGAACTTAATATTTTGCTAATAGTGTGTGTATGTGTGATTTGAATTTTTAACGTAGCTTTAACAATTTTTCAGTCATATCGCTACGATGTCTGCAGTGTGGCAGTTTATAATGATGTCTAGCACTGGAGCATCATGCCGCAGACATGTAGCATGATGTCCCACCCAGTCACATTATCCTGACACCAAGCCTACGAGTCCTAGCACTAACCTCTTAATGCCGAGCGCCAAGCGAGGCAGTTGTTTGTACCATTTTTATACGTCTTTGGTATGACTCTGCCGGGGATCGAATCCACGACCTTCCGCATCCGAGGCGGACGCTCTAACCGTTTGACCACCGGAGCGGACTTTTGCTAATAGAGTACCAATATTCATACATTGTGTGGCTGTTGCAATCACAGATTTTAAGACTCAGTTAATAATGATCTTGTGGAAATAATATGAATCATGTTGCTATCCGGAAATTAAAAGTCCTGATGAACATGTACTTTTACCCACAACAACGAAATTTTATACCGATTAAAGTAAAATGAATTCTGTCTGAAAATTGTTTATCATTTAATTCTTCTCAGAGAACAAATTTCTATAAAATGTAAACTTTACTAAATTCCAAAGAACAATGTGCTCATTCCAATCTTTACTCATGCGCGTAAACACACACACACACACACACACACACACACACACACACACACACACACACACACACACATAGATACAAAGATACATATATATACACCACTCCCTCGATAACTCGCGAACCAGCTTATAACGCGGGGTCAGGCGTGGATCCCATTTTTTAAACCAGATAATTCCAAAAAATGTATCCCTATTTGTTGAACTTGAAGAAAATCGCGATCGAAACTGGTAACGGAAACTTTTGATATATCGTTCGTTTTATCGCCGAAAACGGTAGATACGACCTAGAAATTTTAATCAACATTATGAAATATCAACTTTTAATAAAAGTTATATAATTTGTTACATTTTCTTTTCAAACGATATCCTTAGTAAACCGCAATTAACAATATTCAAGGACATTTCGATCAATGAAAATATCACTTACCGCAAGTGGAGGCGGTACTTTAATAAATAAATAAATACCAATTAAATAATTCTTTAATCAATTGAAATTTTTGTTCTAGTTCTATCTTTTAGTTCCTTTTAAGTGTAATCATCATAAATTTAATGTGTCCTCTTGTAATTAAACGTAAAATGTGTCAATCTACTGTAACAGCTATGTCCGCAAGCGTTTCGCTGAGAACCTAATTAAGTGCCCACCGTGTTTTGATATCCGACTAGCGGAAGCATTTGTTGTATTGTTGCACTAAATAAAAATCGGGCCTCCGTTCCTATTATCACGGTAATTACGTCTTTTGAATCACATAAAGCAGGTGGAATAAAAACAAAGTCAAAAGGCATACAAATCCTACATGCTTAAGAACCAGCGGCACCGGTCGTATGTCGGGTAACTCATTTCAGTTGATTAATCCAACACTGTGATAAATTTTATTGTGTACATATCAAATTAAACTACCTTAAATTAACCTACTCAGACAATCATAAATGTGATTAAAGATAGCAACGCAACAAAGCGAAATGTGTACTTCGTAAAATAAAGCGCTTTGTTGCACAGATGCGGACCATTCTGGGAAAAAGGAGTTTCAGAGAATTCCTGAATTTACACGTAGAGATGTCCTCAAGGATGATAAGAAGCTTCACTATTACTTTTGAAATGAAATCGCGGCATCAGTATTTTACTGATTGAAAAAATACGAAAATTGAGTTCTGACGTAGACGACTGTCTCACGAAATAAATGTTGCGTGTTTTTGATAAAAAGGAATCTTGTTTGGTAATATCAACAGTTAGTCTGGTTCCCTGCTTCGAAGACTCATAGTTTCGTAAAAACTGTTATACAGCACTCCGGGAACCAGTCTAATCAACAAAACAAAAAGCCGTGACGTAATACACGAATGTTTTTTGCGTATCGTGTTTTGTTGTTGAAACCTTTCGCAATCATGTTATCGTTATTTCAGATGTTGGACATTCTGAAAATAAATGTGATATATAGATAATAACGAACAACTTCATCAGAAAAAGCGCTTTATTGACAATTTTCTTGACTCTATTATAAAACGAGGATTCAGCCATTAAACAGCCCACTTCCACCACATCACCCACCGTGGGGTTTTCTGAATGTCTAGCGGGTTTTTGGAGATCCCTCGGTAACTCGCGCCCTCGCTTAGAGTGCGGTCTGTGGTTTTTGGACCCCAACGTGCGCGAGTTATCGAGGGAGAGG